>JAHWFP010212252.1:0-11976 GCA_023313725.1 Lithobius niger | reverse complement strand
CACCACCACCGTATAAGACAAAAATGAAACTCACGATTCCAGCTGAAGTCCAGATCTCCAATCTGGCAAATCGGAAATTAATAAAAGTTGGTACACGCGTTGGCCAAGTACCACAAGGCTTGCATACCAAATTTCAGTAGAAAATGTTGAACGGCGGCGGTGAAATTAAGCTTCCAAATTTCGGCTTTAACATGGGAGACCGAGGTCAAACCTTACAGTAAAGGCTACCGCCTTTACTAATATTCGTTACTCACAAGAATGGTGAGGAATATTAATAATACGTTGTTGAGAAAACAGAAATCGTTGATGTTGATGTTGCTAGAGAACGTATGTCCACTTCGTTTTCAAGAACAATAAAATTATACAACCAGGGCACGAACACACATGCGTATAATCTAAACAGTATAAACACCTTACGCTTAGCGCATCCACAATACAGGCTGTACAGCAAAGCTCAAACACCAAACTCAAAAAAATGGGTTTACCCTTGAGACTGGCGAGTGATCAGCTCTCGTTGAAAAATATTGAGAGGGAGTTTATGTTGAATGAGCATCACATGATCCCTAACCCCTGATTTTATTTGTTGCTACCAATTTAACTTTACTGAAGAAATATTTTTCTTGCATGCATGGCTTCATGGCAAAAAGAGGTTTTGATGAAAATAACTTAACGAATAAAAAAAATTTTCCAACGACTTTTACGCCCCCTCGGTTCGTTTTTTTTTGGGTGGACGCTTTTGGGTGGATGCTGCGGGACTGTACACACGCCAGACTGCCCTGCACCCACATCATCATGAGGAAGAATAATAGGCTCTAAAGAAAAATTAAAAAAAAAAGGATTTAATAAAAAGCAAAACCGATTATCCCTCACTGTCCTGGAAAGAAAATTTTTTAATATACAATCATCAAAAAAAAAGGGGGGGGGACACTGGAGGAGGCAACTTTAACAAACTTTTTACATGGTGGGACTGCTATGATTGTGCTAAAGCCACTACTTTCGATTCCTATGCGCCCTTATACAGTTATGCTAGATGTTAAAAGACCCTCTCCCCCCACCAATTCTTTTCCTCAAATGGGCGTCACAATAAGTAGAGACATACTGTACAGGTTAGGGTATTTATTATATATACTCACCAAGTCCTAGATCATGATTAGCTATCTGTACTGCAAGGGCGAAAGCTCCTCTAAAGTAGAAGCATATCCAGGGCTGGCTCCATGCTCTACTAATACTGAATGGTGTGTCAACAACTCCTCCAGGCTAAGGTCCGGGCTCAGTCCTGAAACAATGTCCGCAATATAGACCCTACACCCGATGCAATAGGGCTACCATCTGACGACGACAAATTTATGAACTCTGGGCTATTTACGTGGAGGATCTGACACATCATCAGGCTCGTAATCCAATTTGTTCTGTTCCCCGTCTACAATCTGGAAGTGATGGCGGAGAGGTGAGAGTGGAAGGGGCTAAAACACTCAACACATCCGAAGATCCACTAGGATCGTGGGGGTGCGGAGAGAAGTCTCCAGTGGATGGAGTTGACGCCAGAGATGACATTTGTACTGCGAATGGTGTAGAGGGCCCAGACAGAAGAAGAACACTCAATGACACTGATGGCCACCTTAAAATATGGAGATGAAATGGGGGAGTTAAAACCTGCTGCTCATCAAGTTTAGCGATTTTTCGAGGAGGAGTATGATCACCTCTCTCAGACATGACGAATCAGGGCCGCAAGTACAAATGTCAAGTAGGAGGGAAGCACTTCTGCAGATTGGCTCGTACGTTTGGCAGCATCTATCACATTTCGGCTCCAAAACAGCCACACACGAAGGATTCTCCCGTCATCAGATTTTTTTTACTCACTCCGATTCGTCAAAACATTTTGATAGACAGCTGATAGGCCCCTCCCACAACTTTAGCCTACCTCAGATGACCACATCACTGACCATTTGCAAGACCCCCATGAGGAGTATTGTTTTCTCTCTCTGACTTTGGGAAAACGTAAACAAACCGATGTGGCTCTCGGGCCTACTACAACCTTGCTTCGAGACAGTAGGGGTAGAATAGAGCAAAGAAAGAGGGAATTGGGGAAAACCAGAGCCAACAGATGGCTACACCAAAACTTATTGTTATTCAACAAAGGTCACCACTGATGAAAACTTTAGTACGACTCGTATTCGAGGATCATTATAGCCTAAACACATCAACATTTTAAGGGTTGATGGTTTATCTCGGTCTATCTAATCCAAACTGACACTCGCAAAAAATAAATTTAATTCAGTACAATTACGACACACAGATTAGTTCGTCAAGTTGCGTTATTATATGTCATATGTCACTTAATCATGGTAGAACAGGATCTCTTTCTCCCCTACCACAAGATGTGGAGGTTCTGGCCGAGAATTACAGGTAACAGGGAAACATCACACACAAAAAAAAATAATAATAATAGTTGATGCAATAAAAAAAAAGGGAAATTTATTACCATGCACGAAAGGTCAACACTGGTAAAAATGTAGGTACAACTCCTTTGTCTCAACCTATACAACACACACTGACACTCACAATATTTTAAATCCATTTTTTTTAACAACAAAGTTTAGTTTCACGAATTACTTTATTATATGTCACACAGTCGTGTTGAAACAGGCTTTTTTTTTACGGAACCAAGTGCGTTAACCAACAGTTACAAATGGCAGGGAAACTGAACGAAAATTTTTCGAAATTCACTATCACTTAACGGGCAAGGACAAGATAAGTCCTACCTTTCCCCCCACAATTAACCGAATCAAATCTTCCCTAATTAACGTACAGTATAGAAACCCAACATTAAATGTTGTACAAGGGACACCCAACAGCATGCATGAAAAATATACATCGAACAAACTAAATATTTGTATGCTCACCTTCAACACAGGTCCCAGGTGAGAGGATTTCGACACTGCTCAGGGACGATTCACCGCTGCTAGGATTCCCTGCAAATGATTCCCCTCCGATACAGGCGATGACAAGCAGGGATGGCTCACCACGCGGGAGATGCCCTCCAGACAGGTGATCCCTAGCGACGGAAGGCCATTGGTCACAAATGTAGGATAGACAGTGCGTATACGGGCCGCTGACAGTGGAGGAATGTGGCCTGGTGTAAAAAGTAGGAAAGTCCTCTCCTACTTCAGAAAAAGGTAGATACGACGTATAATGTAAATGAACACTTTCCAATCCTACAGCCGGATAACACGTATAAAAATGATTTTCATAACGTGCCATGCGCACGTCGTCGTCCTCTAGCCCAGGGTTCCCTGCTGTTAAATATCCTGCCCTAATTCACACAACATTATCTACATGAATAAATTTCGCAACACATACGAGCGCGTACCCTCTGATGGGGCATCCGCTCACCATACAGTCAAAGAAATGATAAACAAGTACGATATACTATAATCGATACTCGTACATGATTACGTTTTCCAGTGCATTAGAGTGTGCACATTGGCGCTCAGCAGCATTCTGGCTATCGAAGGGAACAACAACGCTAGGCATATCGAAGGTCTAGGTCCAACAAAAGTCAGTGCTACTGTGAGGTCACTCTAAAAATTTTCTATCCCAGCATCTGCGAGGACCCTCCTTTAAGACCTTATTTTATGTGGCACTAGCCAATACCACGTCACGATTTTACAATGAAAATCAGTCGTACACGCCTGCATGAGGAAACGATGCTAAACAGAACACTGCAAAATATTTTCCCCTCCGTCACTTCAAAGACATATTCGCATAAAAACTTTATTACGCTGGGACACCCCTCGTTGAGTTCCCACTAAACAATACGGGTCCCAAAATACATTTTTTTTGTCCCTGCATAAATCGATCTACACGCAACAAACTCGATCTAAGCTTTTTCTAAAGTAAACGGGTCCCACCCAACTCAAACGTTCCTTTACCATGTCATAAAGTGCATAAGATGGTAGGAAGGTGCTCCTTTTAATTAATAAACAAAAACGGAACGTTAAATGTTTAGAGTAAGGGTCTAAAAGTCAAAACCTAGAAGGAACACGGACAAGCTTTGACAGTAACGGTCTAGGTGTAAAATTTTGTAAGAGACTGGTAAGCATTAGACCCTTATTACCCGGTGGTTAGCTTAGGTCTACTCTAGTCGGACAGAATGTGTATGAACGGTTGTAGCAGGTTTCTTTGTTCTTAGAATATTGTTATGGAACTTTAAGAACACAATTTTCTTGTGAAGTTTGGCATTTGCTCTAGTTGTTCGTTTGAAGGGCTAGTT
This sequence comes from Lithobius niger, assembly GCA_023313725.1. NCBI lineage: Eukaryota > Metazoa > Arthropoda > Chilopoda > Lithobiomorpha > Lithobiidae > Lithobius > Lithobius niger. The sequence continues at coordinate 7,703 of JAHWFP010212252.1, read as the reverse complement.
TCACAGTTGTTAACAGTACATCAGCATTCGTTTCTGTGATTATGTCTTCTATTCTTAACGCTTCAGGCTTTGCATCATTGAGGAGCATTTTCACAGATCTGTCGGCTATTCGTTGATGTTTCGTATTTTCACTCTTTTGTCCACAGAAATGTCTTGAGAGAAAATCTGCTGGATTGGTTTTCCCAGATATTTGGCAAATCTGGTAGTCGTATTGTTGCATTCTCAAATGCCATCTTTCAATGCGTGCGGACTGTTGCGAGTTGGAATTGGTCAATATTTGTACCAAAGGCTTGTGATCTGAGAATATTTTTATAGGTGCACCATATATGTATAGTTTAAAATGTTCGCATCCCCAGACGATTGACAGCATTTCTCGTTCCAGTTGAGAGTATTTTTGCTCCGTGCTGTTCAGAGCACGACTTGAGTAGGCTACTGGGACTGCGTATTCGTGTTGTGTAGATTTCTGGGCCAGTATTGCGCCCAGACCAAATGGACCTGCGTCGACATATAGTAGAGTTTCTGCTTCTGGATTAAAGTAGGCTAGCACTTCTGTTTGTGTAATTATCTGCTTAATATTTTTAAAAGCTTCCTCTTCTTCTTGAGACCACTGCCATTTTGTGTTCTTCATTGTTAAGTCTCTTAAAGTTTTGACACTGAAGCTAAATTTGGCAAAAATTTCGTGCAATATTGCACCATGCCTAAAAAACTACATACACCTTCTGGATTTGTTGGCGCAGGCGCGTTATAAATTGCCGACACTTTATCTGGGTTTATTTGCATCCCTTTTTCTGAGAAAATGTATCCATAATACTTTAAAGTGGTTTTATTTAGTTCACATTTTTCTGGATTGAGAGTAATGTTGCTCTCTCTGAGCTTTCTCAGGACTTTCTTTAATATAATGTCATGGTCTCGCTTAGTTTTTGCATATATTAGTACGTCGTCACTCAAATTTGTGGACCCTGGTAGGTCTCGAATTATGCTTCTTATCGCCTCTTGGAATTGTTCAGCTGCCGAGTTTGTTCCAAAATTTAGGTGTTTGTATCGAAACAGGCCTAAGTGCGTCGAAAATGTAGTTATGTATCTGGATTCTGCTTCTAATTCCAGTTGGTGATAGCCTTTGCTGAAGTCTAATTTTGAAAAATAGCATGCTCCATTTAATTCGTGAATAACATCATCAATAGTTGGCATAGGATGTCATTCCCTAATTATGTCCTCATTAGGCAATCTCATGTCTACACAGATTCGTAAGTCCCCATTTGGTTTTTCCTTGGTCACTAGCGGTGATACCCAAGGGGTAGGGCCATACACTTTCTCTATGATATCTAATTCTAAAAGTTTTTTGTATTTCCTTTTCTACTTTTTTTCTTGTATGGAAAGGAATTGTCCTGTGTCGTAGGGCTTTTGGTTTCACTTTATGATCTACGTGAAGCTTCACTGTGTAGTTCTTCATTTTTCCTAGACCTTTAAATCTATCTGCAAACTCGTTTATGATCTCTCTCGTTTTTGGATCGTTTGTTTTTGGTAGATTGTCATTGCTGTGCACTTGGTTTACATGTTTTTCGTCATAGTCATCATCTACTAGGATTTTGATTAATTGTAAATTTGTGCACGTTGCATAGTTCAGGATACACCCGTGGTTGCCTTCTACTACGAAGATAAGGGCTTTTGTCTGTCTGTTTTTGTAATTTATTGTTCCCCAGAATGAACCCATTACATGTAGTGGCTGATTTTGGCCGTACGGGTAAATCTTTGTGGCGTCCGATTCTAGTTTCGTTCGCAGACCCATTTTATTGTACGTGCTTTCATCGATAATTGTGGCCGTAGCACAGGAATCAATGTCCATCTTGACCTGTATTCCTTCTACAGATACAGTGGCTCTTGGGTGTGTATTTCGTTTGGGCTTAAACTGCTCCTGATTATCACTAATTTTAAAAATACGTATAGGTTCCTCATCACTGCTCGACTGGTATAACATTTCATTTTCTTGAACGTGCATTTTATTTATTGATTCACTTCTATTTTTGCGTATGGGGCCGGACCTGTTGTTGTCTCTTGTTCTGGCTTGTACCGCATCTCTATCGTCTGCATAGCATACGTTTGCAAAGTGGTTGAATTTTCCACATTTTCGGCACGATTTTCCTTTAGCTGGGCAATTTATCTGTCCTCCATCATGTGGCCAGCTTTTTCCACAACGTTTGCATGTCGAGTTCGATTTGCTTTGCGCCTGTTGACCAGCGTTTTGCGACGATCGCTGCCATTTGGGATTTTGTTGTGGGGGCCGCCATCTTGATTGACTTCCGTTTCGTCTTGGAGTGTGACTTCCGGTTTCGCTTGCCCTTCTTTTAGAGAAACCCGTCGCTATCTTGTTAACTTCTTGTTCCGTCGGTTTCGATATCTGACCAACACATTTTTCTATGGCTTCGGCTTGACTTTCAGTTATTTCGTATGTTCTTCCTAATTCTAGCAATTTCTCTAAAGTGTACGTCGTGTCTCCAAGCACTTTTCTTCTTAGGCGTGTGTTTTTCATGCCGGCTATTATCTGGGCTTTTACTTCTCGTTTGACGTTGTCAAACCCACACGTTGTAGCCAATTTTTGTAGGCGCGAATGAAACTGATCTATTGTTTCGTCATTGGTTTGTTTTGTTGTACGAAAAACGTATGACTCAAAATCAGTATTTTTCTTGGGAGTGAATCTTTCGTCTAATCTTGCTTATGTATGACGGAGAATTCATCAAGACGACGTGGGATGAAAACAGGGCCATTGTCTGAGATCAGGAACTTCGGAGGGCCGTAGTCCTGGATCACCTTCTGAAGCAGTTGAATTGCCGCAATCCCTGCAGTGCAGTGATGCGTCGGGATAAACCACATCCACTTCATACGTAGTCTATGGTGGACAGGACGTACTTGTTCACCCCAGTGGTGTCTGGCATGGGACCAACGGAATCGATGCCAACGTGGGAGAAGGGCTCCGTCGGGATAACCGGTGTCAGGAGACCTTGCTTGATCTGGTTAGAAGGCTTGAAAAGCTGACAAGCGTGGCAGGAATGAACGTTCCTCTTCGCATCGCGGAACATTCCGGGCTAATATCTAATAGCGCGAAGCCTCGCCATGGTCTTCTCAACGTCTAGGTGTCCTGCTGTCTGACCAGTCATGTTGATCAGCAAGAAACGAGCGACGAAGTTTGTAGGGAATGTAGAGAACGACTCTTTGGATTTCCTCGGTCACAAACACTTCTGTCGATGTGCTACAAGAATTCATCGTCCAAGATAAAATCACGAAGAACTTGCTTCATGCGGCATTCGGTGCTCTTCTTGCCGGTTCTCGTAGGCGAGTGAAGAATGGTCAGGATGAGGTGAATTGCTGATCCTGCTGTTGATAAACACACAGATCTTGGCGAGGAACGATCGGAAGCTGTGGCTGTTGCCGGATTTGATAGGCGGGAAGTGGGGCATGGACCAAAGCATAGGCTATGACGTTGCAGACTCCTGAGCGGTGTTGCACATCGTAGTCATACATTTGAAGATGAAGTGACCAACGAGCAGTCCTGCCAGTGTTCTTGTGGTTAGATAAGGCACACTTAAGCACCTGACACAGTCTGTCAAGAGTGTGAACCTGGTTCCCTCAAGGTAATGATGCCAGCATTTGATGGCAGACACTGCGGCAAGCGCCTCTTTCTCAAAGGTCAAGAATATCTGTTCCATAGCACTCAATGTACGGCTGTAGAACTCAACAACGCATGGTTTGCCGTCCTTGATCTGAGACAACATGAGTCCAATCCTAAAATCCGACGCACCACTCTCGATGATGAAGGGAAGCGAGTAGTCTGAAATCTGAAGACACTCCGACGAGAGAATCTTGTCCCTGACAGTGGAGAAAGCTGTGTCACACTCCGCTGACAAGACAAACTTGGTGTTCTTGTGAAGGAGCAAAGTGAGGGGCTTCACAATGACCGCATAATCCTTGACGAACTTTCTGAAAAAGTTGCAGAGGCCGAGATATCACTCAAGAGACTTGAGATCTTTGGAACGGAGTACTTCGACATGGCTGCAGTGTGTTCTCCCTTGAGGTGAATACCTTCAGCAGTGATGGTCAGGCCCAGGATGGTTGTCAATGGCAAGCAGAAGTTACACTTCGAGCGCTCAAGTGTAAAACCGTGCTGACGACGGTGCGTCCAGATATCCTTGCCAAGTTTCTGTCGCGACGATGACATTATCAACATGTACCATACAGGCGGTGCCGACTAGGTCCCCTAGGGCGAGGGTGATGGTGCACTGAAACTCAGCGGTGGAATTCTTCAGTTCAAAAGGAAGCACCTTCCAGCGAAATGACCCATGGCTGCAATTGAATGTGATACAGTCCTTTGAGTCATCGGCCAGGGATATCTGGTAAAAAGCACTCTCTCCATCCAAAACCGAGACATAGGCCCTCCCAGACAAAAACTCAAGGACTTCTTCAACGTTGGGTGGTGGGTAACCATCGTTTTTGATCTGAGAGTTCAACCAACGGTAATCCAGAATCGGACGATAGTTATCATCTTTCTTGCACTTCATGAAGGAGGAGGAGCCCCACTCACTCACTGAGGGTTCAGTCTTGTCCTCAAGGAGAAGCTGGTCGGCCATCTTGTTCATCTCTACATGCATGATTGGAGGCTGGCGACGATACTTCTCAACCCTTGGCTCCGGAGTCCCCTTGAACTTGATCTGTGTTCGCGGAGCTTGGTGTGACCCGCTTTTCCTGGAAAAAGATCGGCGTTCTTGTCTAGCAGCGTGTCCAGTTCTAGAAACTGTTGTGTCATGACGTTGAAGGTAGACGACTCCGATTCAGCGGAAAGAGCGTTTCGCCAAACGGAGTGTGAAGTGAGTTCAGGAGCGGGATCACCACTCATCCAACCAGTCAAGGGGAAGAACTTGAACTTCTTGTCAAAGTAGGCACGATTGTTATTGAAATCAAGAACCAAACCAGATTTCTCCCAATAATCAATCCCAATGATGCAGTTCCCAGCAATCTTCTCAAAATTCACAAAGTCAATGTGAGTGTGACGATAATTGACAACGACAGTCACCTCACCAAGTGGTTCAAGGAAAGTGCACCCATCCGCCAGCTCACAACGCTTACCTGAGTAGGAACGCAACTCACCATCAGGAGTAATCAAATCCAGCCATGACTTTACCATCAAACATCTAGCTGAAGCATTGTCTAAACAAGCTGCAAAAGTTGAACCCTTAATGGTTACATCCATGTGCCTCAAGCCAAGAGTGTACTCGTTAACAAGCCTGATGAGAGGATTCTCATCCTTGCGAGAACAATCCCTAGCGTAGTGCCCAATTTCCTGGCAGTGGAAACATGGTTGTGTTTTTATCCACTCCGGGTCACGTAGACCCCTCAGCCGATCAATTTTAAGTTATTCGACTGGCTAATGAAAATATTCGGCCAATTTTCGGCTAGCTGATCTTAGCCGACTATTTTTTCGGCCACTATCGGCTTGAGACAATTTCGGCGGCTATTGGCTTAGCCTACACGAATTTTGGCATTTCCTACATTAAAATGAGAGCAATATAAAATTTCTTTAAGCTAAACCGTTTGTTACGCATGTAAGTTTTAGTTTTATGCCACATTAAGTCTTAAGTACGTAAACACAATTTTTAACACAACAAATGAAATAAGCTGTAAATTATAGGTTATATTGGCAAAGGAAATAAATTCAAATGACACTTTTAAACGTTAAAATTAAACACATTTTTTAGTTTTCTGCAAACTTGAGTTAACTTAATTACGTAATTTGCATCCTTAAAAACGTACCATGTTCGTGTGCGCATTAGCGACTCCTCTTGAACTAAAGCATCTACAAATATGAGACTAGTGCCTATATAAAAGATAATTAAACTACGCTTCGGATTACCTATTTTCCTTGCAGCAATTTGATTTTTTTGACCCTCAAATGTGCGGAAATGCCTCTAAAAATTGCTCATGATGTCAAACTTCGATCAGGCAAACTATTCAGGCAAACTTGGTTGGTAAAAGAAAGACCTAAAAAAACGACATGGCTAGCCTAACAAAAATGCGGCGAATATGCGGCTGACGTATTTCCGGCGGCGATTTCGGCTATCGGCGGCGGCTGAGGGGTCTAGGGTCACGTACCCTTATTTTAGGCCTAGCGCCTGTTTAGTGAGAAGCACCAAAAATCTAATCTGCAACAGCTGACGCATCTTGCCGAGCATCCTGGCTTGAAGCTACATTCAAACTCCAAGACGCACTGTTTACATACACTTCATTCACCACACCTGGAATGCTTGACTGAGTATGAGACACATTATTCGCACACGACACAGCAACTCCAGAACCCACAGACAGATTTTTGTTACCCACAGTGCTAAGCAAACCATGATTTAGAGCGAGTGTTTGCTGCATTGCATTACTCAAAACACTAGATTGCATTACACTAGGAACACTAGCAACAGTTGCTGAAAAAGAAAGCATAACACTGTTAGATACAGAATTCAGAGGTCTCTGCTGCTGTCCTGAATCACGAGAATGCAAGGTCGAAGCATTTCCCTGACTCACGTTGGCAGAAGTGGGCTTAGCTTTAGAAGTGCACCGATGTGGACATCGGAAATCGGCCGATGTTGGCAACATTGGCCTTCGGCCGATGTTCGATGTGAAAAGCTTGCCGATGTACCAGATTTTTTTTTAAGTAATTTCGTTACCTAAGCTCAATTATTCGTACAAAATTCATATAAAGGTTAACATAGTTCGTTAAAGATTAGCGTAGGCCTAGTTAAATTGCAATTCGAGCCTATAAACAACGTTTTGTAATCTTGGTCACCTTGGTTGAGCGAGTTAAAAAAATTGCCGTCACCCACATGGAGACTGGAGTGAGGCACTAACGAAATATTTATTCATGTGAAAACTATTGCACACAATTATTTCAAACTTACTACAAGCACGTAACAGATATTCATTAAAGTGCACAGAAAAAAATTAGATAAAAAACGGCTTTAATAGTTTCAGAGAACCATTTTCTTTTAAATTACGGGCGGTAATGAACTAAAATTAAAAATCTCCGTGTTGACAAAACGCGTCCGTAAGTCGGCGTTAGTTACGCTAAAAATCGTTGTTCCTACCTGATAAACGATAGTGTGAAGATTTATAGGCTCCTTTTCGTTTTAGTTTTTCATCGTAGTTGCTGTTTTAATTTTTTTATGTTGTGAAACATCATTGTTCTCGTGATTTTCAACGACGAACTGAAACACAAGCGCTCACGTGAAATCCGAATTGAGCAGTGGCAGGCATGCTGAAATCGCGCATTAGCCAATGAGAGAGCGCCAAATCTGTCACGTGGTGCCAACTGGCCAATGAGGGCACGCGATCTTCAAATGCTTTGGAAAGTTCGCTCGAAACAGCCAGAAACGGCCTATTACAATCCACCTGATTGACCAATGCCAAATGGGCATCGAGAAAATTATGTTGAGAGGCCTGGATAGAGGCAAGACTACCTATATTTACATCCAGGTAGCCTTGATAGAGGGAAATCCCAGCTTTTATACGAATCCAAGATGGCGGTGCCCACTCAAATGGTTCGACCGCTACCGCTGATCAAAAATAAATAATTTTCTGCTTTCTAACTTCGGAAAAAAAGAACGAGAGCGACATTTTTGCAGTTTTTAGTGAGTCTATGGTCAACTAAAGTGCTTTTTATGAAATTA
>JAHWFP010212251.1:38819-71377 GCA_023313725.1 Lithobius niger | reverse complement strand
TGCATTACTTTGTGGAACAATCCGATTGATGTTCGAGGAGGATGGACTTAGTATCGTAGTAGATTATCAAATCTACTTCGATACTTAATCCATCCTCCTCGAACATCAATCGGATTGTTCAGCAAAAGTAATGCATATTAATTAGAAGTTATGATTTGGCTTGGATTTTAAAGGTGACGATTTCTTCCATCATGTCATTTCTAACTGAAATTCATGACTCTATTAATATCTTAATTAACATAGATACCACGTGCTCGATCATATAATAAAGTAATGCACTTAACAATGCGGCTTTGAATATCCAAGCAACTGTCCGAATACATGTCTTCGGGAGAAATCCATAAATTTAATGAAACGTAATAAGAAACGCTTTGACTATTCTTTAAATAGCCACTGCTAGTCTTTGTGTGAATAAAGTCCTTTGATTGTTTTCTAAATCTTTCTGTAAAGCTTTGGAAAAGAATCCAAAAAATTTACTTGCGACAATTAGAAAAGCAGCATAATAAATGTTAGTATCTGTGTGCCACACAATTACTGTAACTCTACCTTCACACATATTATCAAAACAATTATAATCAACACAATGTTAGTATTATTAGTTACAGAATGGTTTATTTTCTTGTTCTATTATACGGGATCAAAAAGTAATATTCTCCTCTTGTGCACTGCCCCACCCATACAAGAGCTTGACCCCCGCCGAATTACTAGAACCGTGCTTCCTTCTCCAACCCTCCCCAGAGCAGATCGGCTATGTGGTACGACGCAAAAATGGCATGAGGAAATGACGCACTTTGTAACGGGACACCCATTGTTTGAAGTTGTAGGTTAACGTCATTTACTTCTCCCTGCCCCCCCCCCCCCCAAGTCACTTTTATTAGGATTGATGGTGCATTTAGATATTCTTTCAGGCCAAAATTCGACTTAGTTTCATGATTCTAGTAGAGTTTCCTAACTACGCTACCCAGCAACTCTACAAAAATTTCAAAACGATAGCTGCAGTAGAACAAGCTTGATATGTAGGCTTAAAAAAACAATTGGACAAAACGTCACTTTTTTAGGCTTAACGGTACTCAGCATGAAAACAAATACACTCAACATAATTCCTAGGTCGTATTTAACCTAGGCCTGCATTCGAATGGGTATAAAAAAATTGATATACCTTAGGATTTAGTTTAGTATATCTACTGCCGTAATTTCCATTATTACATGTATGTAAAAGCAGATATTACCTAACGGGAAATATTAAAATAGATACTTGATCGTATAATAGGATGTATTATTTGCAGGAACTAATTTTAAAATTTGCTGTTTTAAATACTTCCATCGACAACTTAAGAGGTCATGGTGATCGAGCAGTGCCTAGAGTTCCCATTCTAGGCAATGGTTGGTTTCAACTGATTCTGTTAAACTTAAATTTGTGTACATGTGTATACTAATTTAGTTGTAACATAGAATTAGCTGAGTACAACAAATATATCAACCGAATTAAGTATTGCTCCTTGGTTGTCACTGGCGTTCTCCATGAACCATGTAGAGACCTTACCAAGCCACAATCATGTAGAGTACGGCCACTGAAAGAATGACTCGGCGTTCGTCGAATATTGCGTGTTTTTGCCAGTAGGATAGGTGCACCTTGCCAACAGCGAGTTCAATCGAGCCCAGACATGGCGTCGAATTCGACTCCGTTAGTGAAGCGCGGTAAAACTTAACACAGTCAAGCTCTGGAGATGTTTAAAACGTCGTCTAGTATTTCGAATCCAGGGTGAGTGAATTTGGAGAGTATAGAACTAACACGCAATCCAGAAAGTGTGCAGTTGCTGCTACTGGAGTGTTGTAACGTTTTGCTAAATTGCTACGCGTCTCATGCAAGGCGCGTTAAGCCTATAGCTTCTCCGGGCAAGTGATGTAGAGACGCCGGGGGAAAAAAAAGGCCGCGTCTATCACCCATTTCGCAGTTCAATTTTTTCGACACGTCAATAAGACGTATTATTGCAGACATGCGTACAAACAAACAACTCCCTATTGTTAAGAAAGTGTCGGCAGAACAAAGAAATGCTTGGGGTTTGCTGGAAAAAGGATTGCCGTCTTGTTAGAAGTCTTGGTAAATAAAAATAAAAATCCATTGTGCTCTTATTTGTGTTATTTCCCAGCTGCTGATTACACTGTACTGTAATTGACAAATTGGCATGGTACTGTAATTGACAAATTGGCATGAGGATTGGTGGGGGGGGGGTGAAGCGCAACCTAGTTTTCCATATTTTTATGGTAGTAATCGGCGCTACACAGCGATTAAAGTAAGGGGCGGTGATAAAGAAAACGCGGGATAACGATGCACCGATTCCTTGTTTCGTGCTACGATTCAAAATGTTTGTCAACAGAACAAATCATTGAAAGAAGATACGTGCAATACTACAGAGTTAACGGTTAACGTCTGGATACAAGAAATCTCACGAAATGATTGGCAGTGGACAAAACAGATGTTGATTTACAGCTCTACTTGTTCTACGTATGTAAACAAATGACAAGTCAACGAGAGAGTTTGACAACTAACAATGTCAATGTATTTGTTTTCCCCGTTTATCTAGTATTTGCACACGTTTCAAGGTAAGCCTAACACGTGTAAATTTATTGTAAACTATTTTCAACTCGCCAGGCTTTTGTTATCGAAAGTAATAGAACACTGCCGAAATCACGAGACGGCTCTGGCCGATTTAACAGTTGCCGTACGCAGTCCAACAGTTTTTCGTGTTAGGTAGTATGCATATTTTAGACATGTGGAGCTCGTCTTATTCTTCATTTGTCTTATTTTACTTTACTTATTTAAAATAAAATTTAAATTTTACTTATTTAATAAAAAAAATTAAATGGATTTATTTTAATATTTCACTATTATTTTGTTTATTTGGATTTTGGGCAGCTGAATTTGGATGGCTTGCCTGCGTTACTTGTTGTTGCCTGGCAACCATAGAGGAGGATGAATGATGCTTTAAGCAAGAGCGACGTTTATATTTTCAGTAACGAACCTTGTTTTTATATCGTTTTTTAAAAGTACTTCTAGTGGAACAAAAATTTTCTCATTCCACTATGTTATGAGAGGAACCACAAATTATCTTTTTTTTTACTGCTAAAATTATTTTATGTATTGACGTAGCCATAACAACGTCTCAAAACGATCATTCCAATTGAATTCATTGCTAATGCACGGACGACCTCGATCCGATCGTGTACGTAGCGTTGTCAAACCATGGAAGCATCCTTGGTAAAGGGTAATGAACGGCCAAGAGTGCACCTTGCATGCACCTAAAACAAGCAAGCGAGGTCACGACTTAAACAATCGATGATAGCATCAAGTCATTCTCTTAGTGGCCCTAGTATAAGGTCGTTGGTCCCAGGTTGCATGGCATCCCAGGCCGTACAAAAAAGCCCGCAATGGCTAATCCAGTTGGAAGCTGCTCGACTATCCAAACAGGTGCACCATTTTGAAGCCAACGATAACGTCATGCAAAACAAGGTAACCTCACAATTAGATCCAATTTATGTATGTCAGTCATGTGAAACCATGATACCAATGCAGGCACTGCCAATTACAGGATTAGCCAATTCGTAAAGTTTGAGAAGAAATCAAGATTTCTATTCCAGTCCTCCTCTATTGCCCTCGAACTGACACGTAAGTTTATTTTCTGTTGAAATAATTAAAAATCCTCACTGAATATGCCTGTTTGCCCTTCCATATTATTTGCACAGAGGCATAGTTCAGGGACCATAGTAACTTTTATGGGTCGTATTACCATCCGAATTTAGCGGTATGTGTGATTCCGATCAAACATCTAGAATAAATCTGTATTATGACAATATGATTCATGAACTCAGAATATTTACCATTATAATTTTTTTCCTTACTCAATACCACTGAATCACTATTAAATCTCCATTTATCATTTAATGGCAAGGATAATACGTCTATGGCCTGTACAACGAACATTCAGTTACTGCATGGCCATCTTACTTTTTCTATAAACTATCCATAACTCTCCCCCCTCCTCCCCTAACTGTCAACCATAGTAGTTTTCTTTAAAAGTTAGGCAGAACGTCAAACCTTTAAAGAAAAGCACCATGGTTGACAGTTAGGGGAAGGGAGACAGTTCTTTCTAATTGAATTGTAATGCTGAAAGCCATTTATTTCATCTAGTATGGTTGCAGAGACATACTGTCTTCTATTATTAAAAAAGTATTAAATATAGCATTGTGCTTCATTTTAAAGTTTGTCTAATTTATGCGAAAATGTGCTGTGGGATAATATTTTGTATTTTAAGTACAAAAAGGAAAATCGTATTTACACAAATAACGTAATTAATATATTTTTAAAAACGGGAATTGTAAACTTTATTTTAAAACTGGTTCACTGTTTGTGTAAATGAAATATTTTTTTTTGTTTCCTTCCATTCTAAACGGATAATTGAGATGTAGAAAAACCGTAAATGCACGTCTTCAACGATATTTTTTTTTCTTTTTTAAGCATGTCTCTATGCCAACTTCATTCCAACTTCACTATGATATTATACTATGTCGGAATCTTTTTTTTTTTATCTATGCAATTAATACAACTAAGTTAAAATAAAAGTCTGATCACACAATTTATTTCCTGGTTCGCTATTTGCCAACACATTAAGTTTCAAGTCAATAACCAAAGTTGAATGAACCAGACAAACAAACAGATAGTCACAGAAACAGACTAAAAATGCAGACTATCTCAATCAGATTTATATGAGGCACTCGTTCTTTGCTGTCTCGGCAAAGACGACTTTGTGAAATTTATTTCAATTACATGTGAAAAATAAGCTTGCATTATTGTTTTTGGTAGCTCATCTTAATTAGATCAGTATTTCACCTCTTCATTTACTGTTATATATTATAGAAACTTCACAGTGGATACAAGTACTGGTAATGTTATTAACGAAAAATCACCAAGTTTGGAAGCACGTTGAATTATATATTTAACCTAAGTAAATAAAAAATTATTCATGTTTTCTGCACATCTGATTGAATAAAATTCCAAGCATTCGTTTTAAGTTTCGTTTGTATGTCTCTCTATTCTAACATTGATAACCTTGTACGATACTGAGTGCACCATCCTCGAACATCAACAAAATCAATGCATATTAATTAGAATTTATGATTTGGCTTGGATTTTATAATTCACATTTTCTTTGATCATGTCGTTTCTAACTGAAATTTATAATTTTATTAAAGTCTTAATTAACATAGGTACCAAGTGCTCTTGTTCGATCATGTAGTAAAGCAAGGAACTTAACAATGGATGTGTTTTTAAATATTAAAGCAACTATCCAAATAAATATGATACATCATCGCGAAAAACGTGTAAATATAATAAAACTTAATAAGAAATTGATTATTCTTAAATTAATAGCCACAGCTAGTCTTTGTGTTAATAAAGTTCTTTGATTGCCTTCCGAATATTCAGTAAAGATTTGGAGAAGAATCAATAAATTGACAGGCAATAATTAGAAAAACAGCATAATAAATGGGAGTGCTCCTCCTGTGCCACGCAATTACTGTAAATGTGTGGCACAATGATTGTATCATTGGCTTACAGAACGGTTTATTGTCTTCCTTCTTACATGGGATCAAATAGTAGTGATAATCACAGAATCATAGCAAGCGTTAGTCTTCAACATTACTGTATTTTTACTCTCCTCTTGCAGTTTCCCACTGGTACAAGGGCTTGACCCCGACTAATCAATTTAAACGTGGTTCGTTCCCCAACGACCCCCCCCCCCCTACGTGTGGATAAGCCATGTGGCACAACGTGGAAATGACACGAGGAATTGAAGCACATTGCAACGAACGAGACACCCATTGTTTGAAGTCGATATAGTGGCTACGAGAACTTATACTGTTTTTTTTTACCCAACAGTATTTGGTATACAACTCTGTAAAAGACTGTAATAACATGTCTGATTACTGCATTCTATTCGATACACTCAAGAAACCAACAAAAATTATTTTATTTATATGGAAATATTGAGGTAAAAAAATTCGATTTTTGATTATTTTATCTATGACATTTTAGCAACGAAAGTAATTTTTCCACCAAAATGTCGTAAAAATCGGATTTTTTTGCCTCAACATCTTCACACAAACAATATAAATAAGAAAATTCGTTGTAATTTTGGTTATACTGAAAAATCTGTATAAACATCGAATAGGATAATATCTAAATTAGATTTTTTACTAATCAAGTTGTTATTTTTGCCCTTTAGCTGTTTAGGCAATTGATTCTTAATATTTTTTGGCCCCATGGACAAGTCTAACAAGGTTTGGATAATTGTTTATTTTAGAGAGTGAAACTGATGCCGAAAAGGAACTTTTCTGCACTATATACTATTTAAATTTTAAAATTACCATTTTTATTAATTCGAGTAGCTTGCTTTCTCATACACACTAATTTGTATAGGCTACATGTAACAGCACTGCGACAAACAAATCCCTAATTATGCAAACAAAAAGCTACTGTGCTTCTAACACACTATTTTAACCTTTTCGATCATCGAGACCAGTAATAAAGTATTTTGTTGCTGAATGAAAAAATTATAAAAAAAAAGATTAAAATTAATTAAGCTTGTAACACAGCCTTACACAGCCTGACTGTGCAGACTTTGTTTTGTTTTAATTTTAACACACAAAACACTACAAGGTATAATCAATGTTGACCGTTTTTCGAATTGGAAAAACGCGTTTATTGTACTCGGGGCCATGTTAGAGACATGTTCAGGGATCACATCTTGATTGTCAAAAATATTTCTTTGCTGTACGCGTTGTCCCAGTTTGGAATGCTCTCAGTTCTGAGATGGTTTGCATGCCCACAGAAAGAGGTTTCCGTAGAATGCTACTCATGCAACACTTGCATGCATTTCTCAAACGCCCACTTTAAAATCTACTTTTACCTACCCCTCTGCATTTTAGGTACGGTATTAGTGGATCGCAACCCGTTTGAACACCTTCCACACGTTGTAGAAAATGTTGTATTCATTTATTTTAAATTATACTTTAACTATAAAAAAATACTTTTTATTAATAAATCAAATATTTTTACGTTCTAAACACTGCTATGATTGCGAATACTCTTCAATACAAATTGTGATTTGTAAAGTTAAGTATTCACTAATGATAGCCGAGTTTGATTGGTGAAATATTCAGCTTGTTAGCTGTTGCTCCAATAGGCTAATGCATTTTAATTTAATGTTTATACTACTACTAATACTATTCGTATGATTGAGCAACTGTATTTATAGCTTCTGTGTTAGTATTTTGCAACAAAACGCAAAGTAACCAAATTCCATGCATTCAAATGTTCACAATCATGTCACTTAAACAGTGATCACTGCCCAAGTCCTTAGGGAAAATACAGTAAGTACGATTCAACATTGAATAGAGCTGCAAGTTTGTTAATTACAATTACGATCAAGGAAGTGAAAAAAATCAGTGAGGAAAACTTGGGGTTTTGTCGTCTCAGGTCATTTAAGTTCTATGGGAAAGTTGCAAACTGGGTCCATGTTGTCTCTGTCAGTTAAGACCCTAACAAACCGTCAACCTAAAGGTTTGTGTGTAAGCCTTTGCCGAGTACAGACTTGGGATATTGTCAAATGTATGACTATTACCCAGTCAGTGTACTTCTTGAACTATGTTCCTGAAGTCCATTTTTTAATTGAGTCGGAGAAATATTCCTGACAGTATTTAGAACAGCAGTATAATATTTGCATGTGTGTGAACCTCGTAACTGCAAACTTCACCTTGAAGTTTACAGTTGTGAAGTTCACACACACCCAAATATTATGCTATACTATGAAGGGTAATCAAAACACCACAAACTATAACATTGTTGTCAAGTTATAAAGTGAGTAATGGCCTACTTGTTCCCGTATATGGGATCAGTACAATATATTCATAACTGCCAGCATACGAGTCTTCCACATTATTCTATTTGTGTTTTTCTCTTGAAATTCCTCAAGGGCTTGTACAGTCCTTAAATTATTTATTTGTTTTATTTATATTTCGAGGAAAAGTATTTCTACTTTTTTGAAATTTTTACATCTGATTTCTTGAGCCCTGCGTACAATCTGAAGCAGTAAAGAAGCCACAGCTCCTGACGGAGCCTTGCAGTCTTTTACACTGTCCAGACTGACACATCAGGCAGGGAATTTGATATGGTCTCCTTTCCAACTGCCTATCACCAAGTTTAAATTTATTTACTGTTAATAAAAAATAAAGAGATGATGTATCTCATTCCATACTTCACTTGGATTTGTTTTACGTAATATAAAGTAAAGCAGTTGCAGGGGAAGGATGGAAATAGATACATTCAATTAAGTCATGTTAAATTTGTACATTACGAGCATACAGTTACCCTAAAGCTGAAATTCTTTTTTAATCAACCATTTAGATTGAAATTTGATGGATATATTACCGCAATACTACAAACTTGATCTGTAAAAAAAAAAAACACTTCATTTTCACAGTTCACAGTGGTTATAAAGAGTAATGCTTTTAACGAAAAAATCACAACTTTTAGAAAGCCTACCATTCGATGTATAAATACAATCATTTAACATAAATAAATAATAAGTATTCATTTTTCATACACTTCTGATGCAATTTCCAAGCATTTATTATGACTTTTGTTTGTATGTCTTTTCGTTCTAACACTGATAATCTAATATGATACTGAATCTTACCATCTCGGAAATCAATAGAATTATTCAGAAACAGTAATGAATATTAATTAGAATTCATGATTTTGCTTTGAGTTTTATAAGTGACGTCTGTAATTATGTCACTTCTGATAGAAATTCGTCGTTTTGTACTAATAAAATGACGAATTTTTGTTGGAAATTCTTAGTTAGCATAGATTCAAGTTCTCTGTTCGAGTATAACAGTAAAGTAAGAAAGTGGTTTGGGGCCCCTTCGTATTTTTAAACCAACTATCCCAACAAATATAGGCCTATACCCCTGAGGGAATTGCATAAAGTTAATGAAATAATAAAAAAATGCTACAAGATCCTTATGATATCCAGCTGTGCTATACTTTGTGCCAATAAAGATTTTGATTCGTTTCCAAATCTGGAGTAAAAATTTGGAAACGGATCTCATAAATTTACTGACAATAATTAAAAAATCAACATAGTACTTGGTAGTTTTGCCATGTCGCACAGCTGTCTCACAGTTACTGTGTCTCACAACTGGTAGCCTTCAGGCATCATGTCAAAAGAATTATAACCAACACACTTAGCATCATTGGCTGGTTAAATAGGTTCGGGACACTGACCATTATGGGGGCTGAGTAGTAGTGAGCACTCTTTCTTACTTCCTCGTCAGTATCCAGTACTTGACCACTGACTAATCAATAGAACGTGTTTATTCTCCCTCCCCAACCTTTGTGTGTAATGACACGAGGAAATTACGCATTGCAACGTTATGTAAATTACTTGAGGTTGAGATAATTCACCAGGCAAAGTGAAAGAAATGTCCGTAACATAGTTCACAAAGCCAGTGATGTAATTATCCTTGAAAACACAAAAATGCAAAGCTTGCACAGTGTTCGGCTTAAAAGCATTTGCTTTCTTTAATCCTTAATCAAAGGAAAAATTCTCGCTGTCAACTGAATACTCAGCAGAAAACTTTAGTCTCATTTTCAAAATTTTCGCATAAATACTCAGCTATACGTAAGAAATCATCAAATGATTGCATGGCTAAAGACCAGCAGTGAGCTATTCTTTGACAGCGTCATGACTTATATGAATATTTCATCATGGAAATAAACGAGGGTTTCGTTGGTATATGAAACTAGCTCTTGCAGCCTGGCAGACAAACGAACAGACAGGTGTCACATCATCAACTGGATGAAAAACAAAAGTTCATAGTTCAAAGTTCATAGATTTATATTTATTGGATAATGACGCACTCATGCTCTTACTGTATCTACCAACGAGTGTGTGAAATTTGATTTCATCTGGATGTAAAAACAGGCTTGCGTTAGTGTTTTTGACACCTCATCTTGATTATCTAAATATTTCTCCTTATAAGTTACTGTTCCAAATTATACTTGGTCACGAACAGTAATGCTTTTAACAAAAATCGCCAATTTTAGAAGACCTACCATGTGAGCATAAATATAATTATTTATTTAACATAAATAGATAAAAAAAAATATTCATGTTTCCTACACTGCTTAGGCAAGCTCCGAACATTTGTTTTCAGTTCTTTTTTGTGTATCACCTAGTACACAGGTACTCAACACAGATCCTAGTTACAACACTGAGTCCAATCTTTTTGGAAGGCAGTAGGATTCTTTAATGATAATGCATATTAATCAAAGTTTTTTGGTTTTGTCTGGATTTTAAAAGTGACATTTTATTTCCTTATGTGATTTACAACAGAAATTCATAGTGTTGTTAGAATCTTAGTTAATGTAGTTGTAGCAAGTGTTCTGTTCGATTAAAGTAATAAAGTGGGCAGTTTAACATTGGGCCCCTTTTTATTATTAAAGTAACTATCTAAATAAGCATATGTCATTGGGCGAATTGTAAAAATTAAATGGAACAATAAGAAATTCTATAATTTTCTTTAAATTCCCAGCTGCGCTACATATTGTGTTGATAGTAAAGATTTTGATTCGCATCCAAACTCGGAATTGAAATTTGAAAGCGATCCCATAAATTTACTGCCAATAATTAGACAAGCTACGTAGTACGTGTCATACAATGATATAGATGTCGCCTTCACACACGATGTCAAAAGAATTATATCCAACACAATATAGCACCATTGGCTGAATTCTGGTCCATTGTATGGTATATTGGGCTGTTGACAATCTTAGCAATTTATACTCGTCAATACTAATTCATTCCTGTTTTCTCTTGCACTTCCAAATGCTGCCATGGATTTACCCATGGCAAATCAGCACAAACGTGTTTAGATTCCCCCAACCTACTTGCTGGTTGTCCAAGTAGTACAACATTGAAATGGCACGAGACACTGTCGTTCTTGGAATGACGAATATACAACCAATGTAACGAAAGAACTGTGAGAAATAAGAGCAATTAGATTGCATCGTTATTATCAGTGTGTTGATTTTGTGGTGCTCTGGGGATCAATTATTAACCCCCCCCCCCAAAAAAAAAATTATAGGAAGCACAGATCGACGCAAATGGAGTGAGAAAAGCTAAGGATATGGCTAGTAATAATAACGACTTGTTGTATTGAGTGTAACTGAGTTCTCATTAAATTCTTATCACAATGAAACAGAAAGTATTTAGTACTGTGCTTAAACAACATGTAATGTGCTTAAATAATATCGCAATTTCCGTTTTTATGCAATTAATGTTTGTGCAATGTATCACAAATGACATTCCGGGTGCTTACGTTAGACGCTGTGACGTATTATAAACAATTTGTTCATTGCTGATGGATAATGCCTCAGTTTCAAAATTGTCACTTTTCCCAATATAATTTATCTTGGGAAGAGTGAAAACTTTGAAATAGCTTATCCAGCCACCAACCAAAAAATTGTTTATAAAACGTTATAGCGTAAGAATGAATGAAATGCCAAAGTTATCTAGATAGATAGATTATTTTTATCTTGAGGATTTAACTCTAGGTAATCACTAATCAGTCAATGTGTTTGAAGAATGTTCAGCAGGGAAATAAGATTAAGTTATAATACACCCTGTCTCTGGATTACTACAACAATATGCTCAATTACGAAACTACAGTCACAATGTCATTGTTTTTCAGTTTATTACTCGGATATCTGTAATCACAATGATGCACCCAAGTGATGGTAAACCTGTCAAACCTATTTTACTTTACCAATCACCAACCACCACTGAACAAATCCTAAAAGGCACATCACATCATCAAAGTGAATTCTACACTAGATTTTAGTACGTTGGATGGAATATCTACCTCAAAGCACGTCATAATTGATAAGTGTCCAAACCTTTTGTAGATGTTCAAGAGGAAAATACTAATGCCTTACCGTTCAAACCACCTCGTACTTCAGCCACGAATAGGAATACGAAACAACGAATATACTGCTGAATATAAACTACCGAATATACAGAATATAAACTACGAATAAGCCATGAATATAAACTACGAATTACCTTCGATATAACCTACGAATATATTATGTAGTTTGAATAAATATGAACCACGGAGTATGAATTCTAAATAAAATTTGATTTTACTACAAATTGTTTTGGGTTATATAACAGTTTGTCTTTCTTGATCAACCAATATGCTAAGTCCCCAAATATTTCCACTACTTATACCGCTTTTCGTCACAGTAGTATTTAGTATTTACTGCTGCAAAAGACTTACAAAAGCAGTCTAAAACATAAAAATATTTTTTTCTCTAAAATGTCGTATTTATTTACAACGGAAAATGGATTTTTTTTAGTCTGGTTTTGCGGTAAACAATATACACTGTTTTCACACACAAAAAAACGGTGTTTGTGGTTACTTCTCTTGAATTGAGTAAATATGGAGTTGGATAATGTCAAAATTATGTTTTAAACTATTAGTATTAGGAGTTTTTGCAGAATATAATCCCTGGTTCATTAACTGATAATTTAAAACCTTAATGCTCAAGTAGCAAATGCAATAACATTTATTAAAAAAAAAGGTGCTAAGGAGACCGAGAACTAGATTCTTTGCGCTATTATGATTTGACATTAAAAAAAAAAGGTTTTTTGCTTTATTGATCCTCTGGTAATATTTCACTTCCACATTAATATAATGGTAAGATTATGATGCCATTCATTAATATAACTTATAGTAGCATTGCATTACATGGTGCCAGTGAAAGCGGTAATTAGACAGGTAAAGTGATAGTGTATTTCTAATTTCACATGGTTTAGTCTACTTAGGGCGTTTTCCTAATGAACTCACTACTTAATGAAATTAGCGAAATTATGATGCAGCCTATTAATCTTTAATTGTACCAATTTTTGTTTTTATTTTAAACCAGATTTTTTTAAAAGATATTAAGTATTTTAACGTCATTAGAAATTGCTGTTTCTAATGTTAAGCAATTTACCTTTTGTAGCAGTATTTTGATTAGTGATATTTTGGGCTACTTATGTATCGATAGGCTAACACGCATGAATTTTTATGATTTTTACGTATGTTACATCATTATTTACATCTAAGGCTGCTTAGAATTTCTTGGTACATAATTAACAAATAATACATAAATCATTATTATTGTTGATTGCCTGATCTGAATCCGTGGATATATTCTAGTTTATTAAAACAGAAATGGATGATTTTTTTTTATTTCTAGTGTCACCAACTCTAGTTAAATAAACACGCAAATCATCACTTCGATTTGATTTGCACCCACGTTTGATAATAAATTCTATTAAGTGTGGCGGCCGAGAGACGGTAGAACTCTGCCTAACATCTTGAAGTAAGCTTTACCAATTGATAACAAGAAAGAGATCTCTGTCAAATTCTCCGACAGACCGACCAGTCAGGGCTATGTGAGAAGCTGCCAGGGTGCATTTGCTGCTGTGAGGGCTTTTTCTAGGCTATTCTGGATGTTGTCTCGGCCCTGCTGTGGTCGGAGATGTCCTGATTCATAGCTTTTCGCTCCTGCTTTTACAATGTCTAGTCAGGTTCATATCGAGTCATTCAGTGCGACACCATTTGCTTGGTTCAGACAACGTATGGCTCAAAAGAAAAATCCTTTACAATGGCGCAGTCAGTGAGATGGGAAAACTGAACAAGCATCAGAGAAACACTCTCCCAGTATTGTGCTACTCGAAATTATACTTCAGACGTAAACATTACATCCGATAAATTGTCGTTGCAAATAGTAATTTTTTTACAAAAGTAATTGAACGAACTGCAGCATCATTCAGTACATACTCTAGATATTTTGTATTAATAATCAATTATTTTTTATTTAAAGAAAAAAATTCATGTTTCCAGTGCTGATTGAATCAAACTCCATAAATTCGATAAAATTTTGCAATTTTTCAGCCTTGCACCATTTGATTTTGTTGCAGTTTTCTCTTTGAAAGAACAAGATTTTATTATAAAAAATGTGAAGACCTCACAAAAAGTATTTATAATTTTGGCAGGTAATTTATGATTTTGCTGGCAACTGTATTTTGTAAAACTTATTTTTAATATACTACTGACTTTGAATGGAAATCCGTAGTTTCATAGCGTTGATATTTTTATAGAATCCTAATTTAGTAAGACAATGTTGTTGTTTGTGAAACGGTGTGGTTACCTTTTCATTATTGAAGTAGTGATTCAAAAACACATTGTGATTATGTCAACTCACTGGGAGATAAGCATTCATTTAATTAAAAACAAAGCTAAATTTTCACTTTAAAGATTGTTTTGCTGTTACCGTAAATATTGGTAAATAGAGGAAGCCCTACGGCAGGTGTTAGATGCGCCATTTCCAATATTCTCGATGTTTCACTGAATTAAGTTTCTTCACTCCCATTTTCGTGCACACTGGCTATGAAACGCTTTCACAGAATTAAGTTTCTTCAATGCAATGTTCGCTCGCTCACTCAATCAGCGCATCCCATGGCTCAAACTACTGGATGCACCGTTTTAAAAATTGGCATGCTCAAGCATCGTTCCCAGGCACAACGCAGCCCGAACTCGTTTTCCCGTTTTCCTGTTTGCCTGGAGCTCAGCTCTGAAAGCCTTCATCTGCAAATTAAATAAGCCATAGCATCGTTTCCTGCTACCAATTTCGAATATGTTTATTAGGAGCCGTAACCCAAAGCCGTACGCCCCTCTCATCCTATGTACATAACATTACAAGCTCCGCACCACACCTTCATCACACCACGCATCACATGCTATACACCTTACACATTCCATCATATGCATTATATACACAATACACTATATCCTACCTACTACCTACTGTCCTGCCTATTTCATTTTACCCACCAACAATCAACGGTTTGGACGATAGTTTTCAATCCTTAGCACGTGCACAAGGAATTGTTAGACACTGTAGCAAAGACATTACACGTCCACGAAAATAATGAGAAGCAATTAAAGTGATTGCCCGGCCTTTAATCTTTTTTATTATTGGCTCTTTTCTTATCAGCTCAGCCAGGATCCAGAATTAATATGTAGATCTTCCATATTTTCAGTTGGGAATGGAAACGAGTCATCTTACTGACAGTAAGCTGAAAACCATTGTAATACATGTGCATGTTTCCACGTCTGATAAGTGGAAATAGAAACTGGAATATCGATTATAATTTCTACAATGGAGTACTGCCGGCTTAATTATGGATTCCAGTTATTATAAGTCTTTTTTCCAAGAAACATGATTTTTCATCCAGAGATAAGCAAACTTACTGCAATTGCCTTCATATGTTCACGGAAAATACGGAATTAAATTGAATAAAAAGGAAATCAAAATAGAAAATATGGAATGAATAAATGACAGTAAATTGGACTGCCTATCAACTAAAATGATTCGCACGATCTATCCAAATGATTATCCCCATCACCATGATTATATATTTTAATTACAGGATACTTGTTTATTTTAAAAGCAGTTTCACACTAAACATTATTTTTCACTGGGAGGTAAATAAGCTTACTGCATTCGCTTCCGTGTTTTCACGGATCATACGGAATAAAAAGGAAAATTAAATGAAAAATGTGTAAAGAATAAAAGACAGTAAATAGAACTGCATCATAACACGTGGGCTTGTTTCCGTGCCAATTATAAAAATACACAAATACTATTCAAGCGATATCCCCACCACAATGATTACAGCTTAATTACAGGATCCCTGTTTAATGATTTTTTTTTACGTGGGAGCTACAAACATATTGCATTTGCATATTTTTATGACAAATATGGAATCAAATGGAATAAAAAGGAAAATAAAATGGAAGACATGGAATAAATAAATGATAGTAAATAGATTATGCATCATAACACGTGGGCTTGTTTTGTACCTAACAACTAGAAAAAACACACATGCTATCCAAACTATTTTTTCCAATACATTGATTATGGCTTAATTACAGGATCCCTATTTACAACACAAGGGCCTAACAACTAGAAAAACACAAATGCTGTTCAAAGGATTATTCCCAACACACGATTATGGTTTAAGTACAGGATCCCTATTTATAACACGAGGGCCAAAAAACTAGAAAAACACACGTGCAGTTCAAACGATTATTCCCAACACACTGGTTATGGTTTAATTACAGGATCCCTGTTTATAACACATAGGCTTGTTTTGTGCCTAACAACAAGAAAAACACATGCTATCCAAACGATTATTCCCAACACCTTGTTACGGCTTAATTACAGGATCCATGTTAATTATAAAAGTAGTTTTCTCAGTAGACGAGATTTTTTACTGGGAGCTAAACCAACTTATTCATTGACTTCACTTCCATATTTTAGCAAAATATGGAAGTTAATGAATAAGTTTACTGACAGTAAATAGAACTACATTATATTATTTGGGGTCATTTCCGCTCCTAACAACTGAAAAAGTTTATGCATTTGATACCACCACAATGACAATGCAACCGGCATTGATAAAGTCGCTTGTTTATTATTAAAACAGTTTTCCACATAAACTTGATTTGTTATTGGATGGTAAACGGTGGTTGTAAATGATTCAATAAACTTTGATTCACTGTAATTCAAAATATATTACACAGGGAATAATGAATGACACATGAAAATAAAGTTCAAGTATCCAAGTTTGAATCCCGACGTTAACACTCGCAATTGCTGCCAGGTCTCAGCCGATTTCAAACTGGTCTCAGCCAGGTCTCAGCCGATTTTAAACTGGTCTCAGCCAGGTCTCAGCCGATTTCAAACTGGCGTGTCTGCAATAAAATGTGTTCAGTGTTCTAAATTATGAGAAGTTTTTCTCGGTTGTTACCATACAGCAGTGGTTTTCAACCTATGGGTCGCAACCCAAAATAGGGTCGTGGGCGTCCTCCGGGGGTCGCGATACGTAAGCAGGAAAAAAAATTATTTTTTTTTTTAATATCTTTAAATCTTAAAATCTTTTTCTCTGAAATGTAATCATTAATAAAATTAATTGTAAAGTACTTTTATCTCTTATAAAATCTAATTCTAATTCTAATCTCTCCATTCTAATAACTAATCTTTCTAATCTAAAAACAGCTTTGTGGGCGTGACTTTGTGTGGTGGAATTACCCATCTATGAGTGTTTGCGCGCTAAACTCAGATTTAGTCAAACGCATGCAGCACATGTATATGATATTTCTTATCTCATGTAATAATTATTAATGATAATGAATATCGATTATAGTGCATATTGTATAATTCCATAAAATACGAGGATTATTTTTTTAAGAGCAAATGACGATGCTTAAAATGGAAAAATAAGCGTTGGCTTCCCAGGGCACTGACCCGGACCCCACTGGCGGAGCTCACAACGTTCCCCCAAACCTCCTAGTTGTGAAACCAATGGAGGAAGGAATTTACTTGGAGGGTAGGGTCGTGAAAAAAATGTTTTTTAAGAGGGATCGCAGTTTGAAAAAGGTTGGGAACCACTGCCGTACATCATTAATTCTGGAGACAGTATGAAACACAACCGTCATACCAACAAAACATTTTACAATGGCACCGACAGTTTAAAAAACATGGGTTGTTTGTCTAAATTCAAAATGTTGGACGCCTAAGCGTTTCTACGAAAACAGTAGACAGAGTGGACGTATGTCATGTGACCAGAGGAAGGCTTATTTAGAATTTGTTAAGATATGTACAAACACTTTTTTAATTTCATTTAAATATAACGTTTAAATATTTTTTTTTAATTTTTTTTTTCAAATTCAATATGCTGGCAGAAAATCAATAACAATAATACGTTATTTACAGTATTACATACAAAAACAAGTATCAGATTCAAGAATGTCTCCAGCCCAAATCACTATTTCTGGACATATTCGTTTTGAAGTAACATACATACATTATTTATTCTTTATAAAATGATTTGTTTAGCTCAAATTTTAATCTATTAAATTGAATGATATTTAAAAATTTTTTCGGAAAATTGTTAAAACTCTCATTAATGTAAGGTATTAGTCTCATTTTACCACACAGGTTTCTCCAAAGTGGTAGTCTACTTTTAGTTTCAGTCTTTGAAATTTGGAAGTGCTTTTAATTTTTTCATACTTGTACTTTAAACCAAAATAATGTTTCAAAAGCTTTATATAATTCATTAATCCCGTAATATTTCAGATATTGTTCTTCATCATTAAGTCAATTGTTTTTGTTTCTTTATCTGGGTTTGAAAAGAGTGTTTTTAGAATTTAATTTTATTATGATTCAAATGTTAACATCGGGATTCAAACTTGGACTCTTAAAATTTATTTTCATGTTTCATTCATTATTCCCTGTGTATAATACAATGTATTAAAACAGTGTGTTGAAACCTGATGAATCATTTATTATCACCCTGTTCATTCAATTCATTTCTAGCAAAATTATTTCATTCGTTTCCGTATTTTCACTGAAAATATCGAAGCAAATAATTAAGTTTACTGACAGTAATTTAAGTAAAGTTAAGGAGAGGGTAGCAGAGGCGTTATACCTGTAATGCCCAAGAGAAAATTGATCCTACCATGCATTGACAATGGGTGCATCGACGATATGAGACGGTAAAGCGTTCCATCTGGAAAGTACTCTTTGTGAAAAGAATTCTTCCTTAAGTTTGTATTTAATGATCTATGATGAAGTTTGAAGTTATGCCCCCGGGTGATAAGAGAGTGAGAAGGAGGTAGGATGCAGGCCCTCACACCTCACAACCGTGAAGAATTTTGCACACCAACAATTGATCGCCTCTGTCCAATTGAGTACCTAAAGGTGGTAGCCCAAGGAATTTAAGTCTTTCATGGTAGGATAGTGCGGAGAGGAAACACAGCATTTTCTGTAATAGTGAAACGTTCGCTTAAGCAGTTGATGCGACTGCTGGGAGTAAGGCATCCATGCTTGGATACAATATTCAGGGTGAGATTAGCTAATGACAGGAACAGATACTTGTTCCACTGCATATTCCAGGTGAGGTCGAACAAATTTGTGATGTTAAATATTTGTGAAGTGCACCTAGAAGTGCAATTGCCAGTGCACCTAGCTTTGGACGGAGCAGCAAGTGACTATGAATGACATTTTAGACTGGCATCGACAATAATCTCAAGATGCCGAAATTCTGTGACTTCATGAAGGACCCCTTGTTAGGGGTTGTCTGGTGCTAGGTGTAGGAATCTGAACTTTGGTATGTTGAATGATAAACCATTTTAGTTAGCCCACCTTAAAAATGGAGTTAAGGTCACATTGTAACAAGACACTATCACCAGGGTTATACACGGTGCGATACACGTTTAGGTCATCTGCAAAAAGAAGACTTTCTTGGTATAGTAGGATAGTGCGAAAAGTGATGACAGACCCACGTAGCTCATTGATAGGAGTGGGCCTAAAACGGAACCCTGAGAAACACCAGATGCAACTGGTGCGCATTTGGAAGAAGCGTACCAATACGGACTCTCTGTTTAAGATTATACCGATAAGAGAATACTGTGCAAAATCGGGAATTCCGGCTACAAGTAACTTAGATGAACAGTAGAATGCGGCATTGAATCATATACCTAGGCAAAGTAAAAATACAAAACACCACAAGCCAACTTTCTGTCTAAGAAGGAATTCCAGAGTTCAGTTGTGACAAGCAAGTTAGAGAGAAGGATCTTCCCCTTCAGAAACCATGTTGCGAATGGAGAAGAGGATGATGCAAATTAAGCCAATCAGTCAGAAAAGAGTGAACAAACTTTTCAAAAACCTATGAAAAAGATATGAAAAAGATCTGTAATTTTAAGGACTTGAAGTGGGGATGTTTTCGTAAATCAGCACGTTTCTAACGTTCATTATTTAACAATGGTCCGGGGAGGGGGGGGGGGGGAAAATGGAGGTGGGGGGGGGGGTCATGAAAATTTTTATATGAAGAAAGGCAGGCTAAATTTTTTTTTGAAGATGTTATCAGGAAGGGGGGGGGAAGGAGAAAAATGCGAGAAAGGAAGTGCGTAGCAAGTTATTTTCAGTAGAATGTTAATGTAATAAATTCATTTAGCTTATCACATACCACAATGTTTTAAGGTAGGCCTTTAAAGTAGACCTTTCGTATACTCATTTCATGAAAATAAAAATTTTATTACGTTTTTTTGGAGATGGGCGACAAAAAATTCAAAAATACAACAATTTTTTATATTGATGACGACAATCCGACAAAGCTCCTTCCTCCCCCCCCCACCACCATTGATAAATATGAATGTCCCTAAAATGCTCACACATGTTATCAAAGATATCACTACCGTGTTTCAATACTTCGAACTGGGACGTGCTTAGAATCATTGCCAGCATACACGGCATCTGGCATTAATGGATTCACATTTTATTCTTGGCCTTTTCCATGGAAATCCTGGTTACCAAATGCAGAATCATTCAGTACATAAATACCTTGTATATATATATATATGTATATTTATATAAACACCTTATATATATATATAAATATACATACTTATAAATTTTCAACGGGGATTGAATTAAATCCCATAAATTCGTTATAATTTTCATAATTTCGGCCATTCACTCTTTGATTTTTAGTCATTTTACCCATTGGAATAATAGAACTTTTTACAAAAAATGCAAACGACTCATTGAGCAGTATTTGTAGATTTCGTGGTTTATCTTAACTGGATTTTATACATCCTATTTTGTTTAATATTTGTCATACGTATTTCATCAGTGTTATTACTGATGTAGAATCCTAATCAGAACAAGACACCCACACAATATAGTGGTTAGTTAAACAGCAGGATCACCTCTTCATTCCTATAGCAACTTCATATTATATTTAACACAACCATTATATATAACATGATATTATATTATAATATTATACAATTATATTAATCCATTTTGTCAACTCTTTGGGAGGTAAACATTAATTTAATTAAACACAACCAAAGTTGATTTTTTTTACTTAAGTATCCAATATTTAAATTAAAATATAGGAATTTTTAATGTAGTTATTTATTTAATATTATTGGTCGGATTGATTTATGTAGGCTTCTATTTAGCATAATGGTAACCTGCTTCTTATTAACACAGTAATTGTTCAAAATTCGTGATAAATACTAGGTCATCTCATTGGCAAATATACATAATTTTAATTGACTACAACTTTTTTATTTAACGTTTTTATATTATTTGTTGCTATAGATATATATTGCTTTCAATATTGCTATTCCAGCGTAAGTAAACTGATTGCATTCACTTCCATATGTTCAGTTAAAGGTGGAAGAGAAGGCAATTGCCTTTGATGTGTTATAAAACAATTATCACCACCACTATGGTATAGTACAGTCGGCTTGCATAAAAGACCATGTTTATTGTTTAAGAAATTGTCGGAATAAACATGTTTCATCGAAAGGTAAACACTTATCGTATTCACATCCATATGTTTAATAGAAGTATTGAACTGGATGCTGTTTAAAATGTTATTGGTTAGAGTGATATATGTAGGAAGATCCCAAATTTGACTACAAAATTACCAACATAGGTTTATGTTTAGTGTATTGGCATGGTACCCTGTTTATTATTAAAACACTTGTTTAAGTAAATCTGATAAATGCTAGCTCGTCTCATTGGTAAACATGCATTAGTTTAACTGATGAAAACTTTTTATTTAACATTTTTTATATTATTTGAATTTGTTGTTATAGGTATATATTGCTTTGACTATTGTTATATTAACGTAAGTCAACTACTTGCATTCGCTTCCACATTTTCAGTTAAAGTGTGGAGGAAAGGCAATTCGTTTCCTGTACCATACCGTACCATAACTGAAAACAAAAACCGTGCATATGCATTGCAAAAACAATTATCACCATCATTATGGTAGTACAATCTGCTTCCATAAAAGACCATGTTATTATTGTTAAGAAATTGTTGAAATAAATATGATGTTTCATCAAAAGGTAAAAATTTATCGTATTCACATGCATATGTTCGACAGAAGTATTGAACTGCATGCTGTTTAAAATATTATTGGGTAGAATGATATACGTAGGAAGATCCCTAATTTGACTGCAAAATTACTAACATAGGCATCCGTATAGTGTAATGGTATGCTACACTGCTTGTTATTAAAACATTTGTTTGGATAAATGTGATAAATGCTAGGTCATCTCATTCGTAAATATACATACGTTTAATTGACTAACGTTTTGTTTGACATTTATTACATAATTTAAGTTTCTTGCTATAGATAGATATTCCTTTCAATGTTGGTATACCAACGTAAGTAAACTAATTGCATTCACTTCCATATTTTCAGTTAAAGTATGGAAGAGAAGGCAATGCGTTTACTGTACCGTATAGTACTCAAAATCAAAAAAGTGTGGACGTGTTACAAAAACAATTATTACCATCACTGTGGCAGTGCAGTAGGCTTACGTAAAGACCATGTTTATTATTTAAGAAATTATCAAAATAAACATGATGTTTCATCAAAAGGTAAAAACTTGTTGCATTCACATCCACATGTACGATAGAAGTACAGAGCTGAATGCCATAATTCGATATACATTTCACAGAATATCATAATATTATGTAGAAACGATACACCACAAGAACGATTACACCACAACAATCATAATTTTAAAGCAAATTGGTCGAAGTAGTGCACATTAAATTCACACTAGAACTTTTTCAGCCTGACAACAGAGATAGCACCGTAACCTTAAACAATTTCCTCAATAAATGGATCATCGAGAGGTAACCAAATTTACTACATCCATTTCCATATTTTTGCTAAAGCTATGGAATCAAATGCCATACGTTTACTGACAGTAACTAAATCAGCATCATGGCACACAGTCGTTTTTCGGTGTCAGAATGACTGGAAATGCACACACCTGCTATCAGAGTGATTATCACCACCACACTGATAGTCTTCAAGGCTTTTATGAAGGTCTCCCAATGATAAGATGATTTTTTTTTGTTGGGCGATCACCAGAGTTATTGCATTTGTATCCAGCAGGTTCAGTGAAATTGTGGAAAAGGGTGTTTTAAGTTTGCTGCTGTAAATTAGTATAGCGTCATAATTTCCTACATCCATTTCCATATTTTCGCTAAAACCTTGGAATCAAATGCCATATGTTTAATATCAGTAACAGAAACAGCATCATATAGTACATAGTCGCTTTTCGGCGTCAGAATGATTGGAATCTCAATGATTTCATGATTTTGTTATTGGGCGATCAGCAAAGTTATTGCATTTGTATCCATTACCTTCAGTGAAAATATGGAAAAGGGTGTTTTAAGTTTACTGCAGTAAATTTAGAAGAGCGTCATAATTTCCTACATCCTTTTCCACATTTTCGCTAAAACTATGGAATCAAATGCCATACATTTACTGGCAGTAACTAAAACAGCATCATGGCACATAGTCGTTTTTCGACTCAGAATTACTGGAAACACACACACACGAGCTACCCGAGTGATTATCACCACCACAATTAGAGTCTTCATGGCTTTTATGAAGTCCTTTCAATGATAACATGATTTTGTTGTTGGGCGATCAGCGAAGTCATTGCATTTGTTTCCATTAGCCTCAGTGGAAAAGTGGAAAAGGGTGTCTTAAGTTTACTGCAGCAAATTTAGAAGAGTGTTATAATTTCCTACATCCGTTTCCACATTTTCACTAAAATTGTGGAATTAAATGCCGTACATTTACTGGCAGTAACTAAAACAGCAACATGGTACACAGACGGTCTTTTTCGACTCAGACAGACTGGAAATGCACACACGAGCTACCAGAGTGATTATCACCACCACAATGAGAGTCTTCATGGCTTTTATGAAGTCCTTTCAATGGTAACATGATTTTGTTATTGGGCGATCGGCAAAGTTATTGCATTGTTATCCAGTAGCTTCAGTGAAATTATGGAAAAGGGTGTCTTAATTTTACTGCAGTAAAGCAGAAGAGTATCATAATTTTCTATAGGTGTGCTTCGTGCCCGAAAACTGAAAACCTACACGTCATCAAAACTACTATACCACTACCACCCGTATGCTATCACCATAGACTTACATAAAGGCATTGGCTTCCCATTTCCTTATTTGGCATCAGGATGCATTCAGAATCAGAGCCTGGGTAAAAGGCAGTCCGAAATAAGTCATTCGTCTTTTCCGCTTGGACTTCTCCAAAGGTAAAGGCGTAAACTTTCCCAAAGTGGGGTAGTCCAAGAACAAAAAACAAATACATTATTGCGGACATCCCTTGACGACTTGTTCCTGACGATTGGAAGAAAAGGTAAGTGTAGTTTGTGCTCACATCTCCCGAACTGCAGGCAGGCCAAATGACAGGAGATTCATATTTCTGCTTGCGGAGTGTAAGTTTAACCTCGTGGACACTGTTAACATAAATAAATAAAAATGTTAGAGCTCTTCAGATGATGTACGGAAAGTTTGTCCAGCATTGGTTTTCAGCCATTAATTCGAAAACATGATGGACGTACTTCCAGATGTTGTTTTATATGTCATGGCTTTTAGTTGGAAAATAATTTCTGATTACTTTAAATGACTTTTTTTTTTAGTTTTTAATTTCAATATGTGAGTCTCAAAATCCACTTGCCCAAGTTTATTGATTTACAAACTTTCCGTATTGTGGATTTACGTTTGTAAATTATCAAATGTGGGTAAGGAATATCGGGGGCAAGAAGGGGAATGAGAATTAACGATGCGTCGACAGCTACATCATGATCATTAGCACCAACATGTCATAGGGCAGTGGCCCAGGATGCCACTGCATCACACATTACAGAGATGTTAACCAAGCCCCAAATCTAGATCTTATCGTAAATCTGTACGTCCAGCAAAAATTGAAAAACGCCCAGAGAGGAGAGTAGAATCATTGCCCAATTAACACGTTATGCCTCGTGGGAGGAGGAAACGGCGATAAATACCATCAAGATGGTGACAATCAACAAGAGCGTGACCGACCGTGAGTGGCTGGTGACAAGAATGATATTCATGAAGGGTACCCCCTTCCTCAAAAGAAAGCAATGAGTAAGGTTGGTGTGACCAGTGCACAAACGGGCTAACACCACCTCTTCCCGGTGACTGCGGCAACTGCAGCGGGTGTGAAGACTTTGACACTCAAATAACGAAAAAAAAAACAAAATAGTGGGAAATAGTGGACAATTGTGGAAAATTTGAACCGATTCGGGCACTGGGTTCAAAAGTCACCGCATAGACTGACAGGCAGACAGACTCGTGTGTGAGAAGCTCCTTCGCTTTGCTTCATACTGCACGTCACGAACAGTGTTTTTTCGCCCCAAAGACCCACAATTGTTTGACACGAGTGGACAATTCTTTCCTTAATCGTTCATAAAAACTCGCTTCGTAGGTACCACCCATGCAACCCAGCTGTGTAGCTTACAGAGAAATCCGTTTTTATCCGATTAATTCACCTAACCTAACCTGACCTACCCTAACCTAACGAAAACAACAACATATCACCAGTAAAGTTAATTCAAAAACAAACATTATAATGGTGTTAAATAACGAAGTTTCGTAGGTAGCGAGATCCAACCCGCCTATCTGAGCTGTACATGAGGGACCCTCGAACTGATTAGTAAATTGAATGAACCTGTGCAACCAAATTATGCCAGTTATACTCAAAATTCACAAAAACTGTCGAGAGTTGCAGTAACAACTAAATTTCAGTAAAGTTAAGCAAAGCAGACAGATGGCTTCCTTAAGTGGTTACAAAATTTATTGACAAAGAAATGTAAAATACCTTCATCTTTAAAATCACTATTTTTGGTAGTTCTTGCGATATTCGTAATAAA
The DNA here is from genome assembly GCA_023313725.1 of Lithobius niger. Classification (NCBI taxonomy): domain Eukaryota; kingdom Metazoa; phylum Arthropoda; class Chilopoda; order Lithobiomorpha; family Lithobiidae; genus Lithobius; species Lithobius niger. The sequence goes on along the minus strand of JAHWFP010212251.1, from coordinate 45,394 downwards.
ATCACGATCTTCATTTTAATGTGTAACGTTTGTTATGGAGTTGACTATCGGTTGTCCGAGTGTCTGGGTGGACGGAACTGACCCGAAATTTCCGGTCAAGTGCACAGAACTGTTGACCCAATGACCCGATTCAACTTGGCACTAAAATTAAGGTTATTAACAAGCAAAACAATTACTTGTAATAACTTCAAAAACTTCAAAATAAAATTGTGAAAGTTCTGTTCGGAAATATTAAGCTTAGTTCTTTGGAAACTTATCACACGTAATATTCCAAAAGCTAAGGAAATTATCGATAATTTTTTTTCAACCCGAGTGTTTTGGCCGCTATAAACTCAAGAGTGCTATTTGGGCAGACATGAATTTCACGAGTGCGAAGCACGAGGAAAATTATCTGCCAATAAATAGCACGAGTGATTTTAATGGGTCAAAACACGAGTGTTGAAAAAATTTGACAGTTTCCAATAGCTCGAGGGGTATTTAATTAGAGAATTTCTCATCATTTTCCATTATTCAGCATGCTAAATTACGTATGCAAAATATAAAAAAATGTATAAAAGTCGCTGCTGCCCTCCAAATATCTACGCGCCGATTTTCTCCACGGTCGCCAGGAATAAAATTTATATGTGCCGCCGCTGAAGAATGTCTCACTGGCACATACCTCCGAACATTTTTACTTTAAACAATCCATAATAATAAATTAGTGGAGCGTAATAAATTTCAAAATGGTGCTCATAATTTGTTGCTAGGTTACGTTTACTTTAGGCCTAACGACGCAGTCGAGCTAACGAGCTTTACAACTGGTTTCTACGTGTGACTGCAGGCGTTGCTAGGTTACGCAAACAAACGACACAGTGCGTATTTCGAAAGAAAGGCCTTCCGGATTGTTTTTGGTAGGAAAATACATACTTTTATTTGAAATGAATTCAACAAACGTATCGTAACATGTTAACTGTGTAACGTTTGAAGCGAGTGACTGCCAAAAGCGTATCAACTTCAGAAAGCACTCACCATGTTTTGCACGGTTTTCCTTACACTGTGTCGACCAATGAAAGCTACAGTATAATGCCTTACTGATTTGGTTTTAAAATTAGCCAATGAACATCGACTTACAATGATAACACCATAGTAACTTTTGAAAGCTACTGAAGTGTTATCACTGTAAGTCGGTTATGATTGGATGAAATTAATGCACGATCAAGTGAGCAAATTTCTGTTAGGGAAATTCTCAGTATAATTCAATTCTAACTGTAAATAAATTAAGAGATCAACTTATTAAAGCAAAAAAACTACAAAAATGACTGTAGCAATAAATAAAAACATAGCAACATTGAAAAAATAAGTAGATAAGAAACCAAACAAATCGTTATGATTTACTAAGATGGTTTAAAACATATGGAACAAGAAATAAAAGTTTTTACATACCGAAGATTTTTAATTTTTTTTGTTGATTGGCTACAATAGTATCGCAAAATTAAAACCAGAATTAAATACAAAATGAGATAGCAACACTACATTATAGGGCGTTATATATTCAAGTTAAATATTCTCTATTTAACTGTAACTATGTAAGCTTCTTTTAAACGTAGTTCATAAATTTTATCAATCATGTTAATAATACTGTATAACGATGTCAAACTGCAAATTTACTTATTGTTATTTATTTTGTGTATGTATTGATGGTGTTTTGCAGCTCACACAAGTTTCATGTAAACTTCGAGCAATGTTATAGCAAATGAAGAATTATTATTAATATTATTATGTAATACTAAACCACGATGATGATGGCTCTGTACCGTCACTACCGTGACGCAATAATGAGTTAGCCATTGACGAACGAGAACAATAGTACTTTGGTCGTCTGATTGGGCTACCTCAGTAACGTGACAGGCACATCACATCACAGATCCGTCTGGTACAGAACTCAAAGAGTGACGAAGATCACCTCTTTAATCAAATCAGGAGCTTTGCTCATCACTTCAGTTCGTTGTTAATATACTGAAATTAGAATTGATTCGTTGCCTACCCTCGACCCAGCAACACAGCCTCTAGGCCCTCAGATTTACTGACTACGCCATCATCTCACAAAAAAATCTTTAAACAAGAAGTAAAAAATTAATCTGTAGGGGAAGTAGGAATGTCGTAAAAACGTGTTCTCTGATTGAACAGAAGGCCCACGAAGGACAATTTAATTGTCTTGTCCTTGTTTACCTAAAAGTGGATTACATCACATTACAAACCCCAAAGATACAAAATAGGGCAAAATCTTTTTCGCCTTGTTTTGTATCTTTGGGGTTTGTAATGTGATGTAATCCGTTTTTAGGTGAACAAGACAAGGGAAATATTGCCAAAAATTAAAATTTGCTTCTTGTGTAAGTCTGTTGTGGGCTTTCTGTTTAATCAGGGAACACATTTTTATGACTCTTTAAACAAATTGTTTATCAGGTTGGCATATTTTATGGTATAGAATAATTGCCAAATTGACCACTTTATCTGACATACGCCGCACAGTACTGCGACAGTATTACGACATACGCTGTAACACTGTTTAACATTTCTCGTTACTAACCGAAGTCTTCACAAGCGCCTGGTTCTTTTTTGTAGTAATGAAGGGAAGAATCCCAGCCATTCTGCACGACGAGCTCTTACGTGCAGCTCCGCGTACGACAATTACGGCTTTATTGACATAAAAAATTGATTGGGCTTCGTGCGTCTACCTTACAGGGAAGTTATAAGTTTGTACGCCATTTTCACTCTGTATGCGAAAGCAGCACGTATTAGCAAACAAAAACGACCTGGTTTAATGCTTAAGGAAATGATTCACTAATCCGAAGTCGAAATGGCAAATGAAGAAAAATAAGCTTTCTGTAAAGTTTTAGATACCACAATGCGCTTGCTGTAGTGTTTAGTCAACAAGATACCTTACTCATTTATTAAACTGTTTTCTTCCCATTTTTTATTATTGAACGCATTAATTAAGCTAATGACTAAGTAGGACGGAAAGCCGACGGCATTTATTTAGGCTAATCATTGGTATACTTCCGTGCATCGTAGTAATATGTCGTATATACATATGCGTGCGTCATAGGAAACAACTTGACTGAAGAATAACACAGAATTAGCAAATAAATAAATGAAAAAATATGCGAGAGTGTGTGCGAGAAGTGTGTGGCTATGTTTTTAGGTTTTTAAAAAAAAAATTCCAAGCAAACTGGTTTAAAATTTTTACCAATACCAAAAATACGTTATTCGATAATCTAAATACACCCAAACAAAGCAAGGCATCGATATTACGAAATTTTGTAAAGTTTGTCTACAGGGTGTAACAAAAGGTCGTGTCCAAACTTAGGTGACTAATTCCTTAGGTCAAACTAAGAATATAATTCATATAAACATTAGGCCAAAAACGTCTTGTTCTTTGGTTATCGCATGAATTAATATCCTAAATCCTAACTGCCCTATAATCGCGAAGTTAAAAGAAAAATCATCAATTTTTTTTCGGAAAAAAAAAGAAAATATGAGACAGGTGGGGAGTAGTTCGCGTTATTAAAACCTCTATGGTATTATCAGTCCTACATTAACACCGACTAACGAAGTTTTCGAACAATTGTTGCTTACCCTCCAGGACAAATTTGTTGGCAATAGAGATATTTTTCCTTTAGTCTGATTTTGACTCTTTTAACAGTTTATTCTCTACCTGCAGTTCATTGTCTTTATTCACTACATTCCTATTCTGATTTGTTTTTGCAATAGCCAGAGCGTGGGCGGAGGTGGGGAGGCGGAGTTGGAATTTGGGTTCTTAATTCATGCGATAACCAAAGAACAGGACGTATTTGGCCAAATGTTTATATGAATTATATTCTTAGTTTGACCTAAGGAATTAGTCATCTAAGTTTGGACACGACCTTTTGTTACACCCTGTATAACGTACTAAAAATTCATGAAATAAAACATTAAAAAAACATTCCAAATTACCATTTCATACAACTGTTGCAACTGTTGCAACTGTATTAATTCTGTCAAATATTTTTTGTTTTCAATAATTTCTTTGAGCCTTAAGTCAGCCGAAGCAACTTAATGCTTGTATGGCTGATGGAATACATAGTAATGTAGCGCATGGACTAAATACTGCAGCACATAGTGGCAATTAAAACATTTCAGGAAAGCTAATTCGTGTTCCTTTCCTATAATTTTGATTTCATTTCGGTTAAACTTTACACTAAGTGCCATCGAAGTCATTTTTGTTTTCTAATATTCTAGTTTATAACGTCGTCTATGTCTGCAATCCGTTGAACAGCATCTCATCCTGGCTGGAACGTGAAGCTAAGCCCCGGTGGCACAAATTGCCTCAAAAATCACCCCCCTTCCCCTGCGAGGCAGAAGTATTGTTGTGTTTATTAAAATTGTGCTGGAATATCACTATTAAAGGCAATAGGCATTTTTTTTAAATATATTTATTATTTAGGTCATATTTACGCGAAAACCTCATAACACATTCTAATAACTACCCTAGAAACTAGAAACTACGTAAACTTCAACATGGTGCTGGTTTTAACATTTGGCGATTCTTAACAGACCAGTCAACTTTAGAAGCCATCGGGAAAATTGTTTCTGGCGGGCTTATTGACATAGATGGACACGATTGCCCTAGTTTAATCAAACGATGTGTTAGAAAGCTTCCTAAGTAGCATTGTTATCACAACTTTGTTCTAGCTGCAACTGCGAGAATGCAATATGTGATCGTTGCAAGATCAGGGAAAGTCCAAAACGCATCACCTTCCTCAGACCAGCATTAATACTCAGTTCATTTCGTATCACCACAACACTAAAATTATTAAAGTATTACCACAATATCAAAAACTTATGAAGCTGGCTCCACAGCTTGCACCCAGCTTGGTCTCCTAGCCAAAAACCATGCTGGGTATACTTTCAATATCAACATTAGAAAACACAAAAGGGAACAAGAAACAAGCATTTTAAAGTACATTATTACAGTTAAAGCCAATTAAAAATCTATGACTTAATTTTGCACTCCACTCCATTACTTGAAAAAATAAATGTTGCATTCATTAAACGGGTTTGACACTGATACCCTGATTAAGTAATTAAGAAATGGGTATAGGATAAGTTGGTAGGTAAGCAGAGAAAGCAAGGAGTTAGGATTGGAAGGGGTTAAGTAATTGTTGAAGGAGCAAGGAACAGTGTGGAGTGGGGATGAGTGGGGTAGATAAGGGAAAGACTTGTTGGGAGGAGGGGAACATACGTTAATGGTGGGAGTGGGACAACATACGTAAAGTTATTAAATTAACATCCTATCATCTTCATTAATATTTCCCTCATTTCTTACTTCATATCGCCCTGCTGTTCCTTTCTCCTTTAACATATCCTGCTTACTCGCCAACCCCAGACTGACTCTGCTTTAATCCCAACTCTCACGCTTCCACTCCATAATTATTTTATCCACTCCTTAGCTATTTTATCCACTCCTTAATTATTTTATCCACTCCTTAATTATTTTATCCACTCCTGAATTATTTTACCCACTCCTTTAATTATTTTATCCACTTCCTAATTATTTTACTCACTCCTTAATTATTTTATCCATTCCTTAATTATTCTACCCATACCTTAATTATTTTATCCACTCCTTAATTATTTTGCCCACTCCTTAATTATTTTATCTACTCCTTAATTAGCCACTCCTTTGGGTGCATGGGTAGCTGCGAGCATTAGGGCGTCAGATTCGATAGGTATTCTGGTCTCAGCTGTACATCTCTGGCTTCTTACAGACCCGGGTTCGATCCTGGTGAACGGAAGTGTTTCTCCGTTTGTTTCCCACCCGTTGCACGTGGGTTTCCTCCGGATACTCCAGTTTCCTCCCTCAAGCGGCAAAAAACAACTCTCATAATGGAGGTACCTCTTCCACTTAACATCTGTCACTTGGGAATTTGGGTGGGTGGATGCCCCGTGCATCGTCTCTGTAATATTTAATTATTTTACCCATTCCTTAATTCCATTAATGGTTGCAGAATCAGCACAACAGCGAACGCACCTTTTCACATAAAGTATTTCAGTGCCCAAAAGTATTTTTTACTTTTACTTTAATTTTCATATTATGCTTTAAAATAGGGCCTAATTTTTTTTTTGGTAATTTAAAAAAAAAATAAAGTTGATATTGAAAGTATGCTCCGCAAACTTTCTATCCGGGAGACGAAGCTAGGTGCAAGCAGAGCCGCAAGCGTCTTTTAAGTTTTCATTATTTTAACATTGTGATATTATAAAGTGAAAAATTAACTAAAGTGTAAATGACAAGGCAATAGCAACTGAGTTTTTAGGTTTGGTGTGAGGAAGGTGCTGTGGTTGAATAGCGTTGAAATAAACCCGTTCATAAATTCATGTGAGTTTTGGCTTTTTGTCATCTGCATCATACCTTTGGCACATTCTTCTAAAATATAAAGTATCGTAATATAAATAAAGGCTACCATTAGCGTACATTCACAATTTTGAGTGAAAACTTTGGTTTACTTGAATTGGAATACAAACCATTAACTACAGTATAAACGTTTGACACCCTAACA
>JAHWFP010212251.1:17331-38719 GCA_023313725.1 Lithobius niger | reverse complement strand
GTCATTGATGTATAAATCCATAGGTCGGCCCCTAAACTTCCAAATTAATTCTGGCTAGCTGCAAGCCATAGACCGGTAGCAAAAGTATCTTTGCCTTATCTAACTCCTACGTATGACGTCGATTGATTCAAAGCATGTTAAATTCGTGACAACTACGTAAAGAATTCCTGCTGGAATCTTAATTACCTAATCGCTTATGAACTTTCATTGTTGATTATTCCGATATTAAGAAATCCTACTTTAGTTCATTTTCTATAGTCGCAGGGCAGAAACCTGCGTGATTTTTGCAAACCTCCACGGATTTCTGCCCAGTGCTCCCCAGGGTAGTGCTTTGAAGTTCTGCCCAGTGCTCTAGGTCGAATTTCGGTCCCCGCCTCAAAAATATTTTAGGGAGGCTTTTCATCTTTGGACTAGTTTCTTTTATGCACCAGCGCTCCCTAATCAAAAAATTTGAACGAGATCAGAACAAAACTATCGTTGTTGTGTCCCAAACAAAAAAACATACAGATAAAGACACACAAAATCCGAACACAATTAAGAATTAAGGCCGCGATTTGCTCGCTTTCCTCTTTGCGCTTTGCTGGCCAACTAGTAGGAGACGAAGTAATAGAAAAAGGGTAGGGGAACTTGAGGCTTGCTGGTGCGTCAACAGCTAAGTCATTAGTGCGAGCCTCGGTCACAGTGCAGTGGTCCGGGTTGTCACCACTGCACTACACCTTACAGAGACATTAAACACATCCCAAATCTAGATCTTATCATGTATCTGTAGCTCCTGCAAATATTTATAAAACCCGGAAGGGAGGACAGTGGAAGATGGAAACGGCGACGAACACCTTCAAGATGGTGATAGTCAACTAGTACGTGGTAGAGGAAGGAACACCTTTTGAACATCTGAGGATGACAAGTGACTAATACAACATCAAAAAAAAATTCGCGCTCATAATAAGTCTGGAAATTGAACTTAGGTTTTTGGTTTGGAGGTGTGAAATGGCACCCCCCTTAGTTGGTTGCACAGCCTACTGCTGTTAACACGTAAGGAAGGTTAGGAACAATCTTCATTGTCTATATAAGCATAACATTCTAGCACACTAGAGGCCCAATGCAAAGACCTGGTTCAATTACCAAACTTGTGATTTCTCTTGAGATTCTTTTGTCATTACTGCTGCTTACTTGTCATCCTTAGCTGTTCACACTGTTATCTCCATTGCATTCATGCATTTATTAATAATATTTACAGCCAATTCATTTTTATTTACAACTTACCAGGATTCTAGTGATGAAGTGGGATATTGTTCGCCATTTCCTCTTCTGGTTATTTTCGTTCATTTATTTTCCAAGTTTTGCAAGCGTTCATAGCGGCGCCTACAGTGGCCCAGCCACTGGAGTGACTTTTTCGTAAAGGGTCCTGGAAGTGTGGTAAGCATCACATTCTACGGATTTCACAAGGGTGCACTGTTTGAAGCATACGAAACCCTGCAGTGTTCAGATCGTGGCCTTCACTATCAAATGAAAACTTTGGTCTGTTCATAACGAGAAGAGTATGTGTCTTTGTCACCCGATTTTAAATGGTCGCACTATTTCAGGGGTAACAATTCCGGCAATGTTCCGAAGACAGCCTACACTTGCAGAAGTCGTTGGTTTGTACAATACCGGATCTGGCATCTGGTAAGCGTCTTCATCACTATGTCGGAAGGACTCCCTCTTCGGGGGCACAACAAATTTGGTGTCCTTCCTCTCTACGCTTATAGATTAAGGCGTTTGTCTGTTCACAAATGATCTGGCGTATGGTCTGGCATCATCGTCACCAGATTTCCCAAAGTAACTCGTTTGGGGCTTAACAACTCCTGTTGCACTTCAAATGACTGCGCCTGAATGCTACTGATGAAGACATTGATCTGTTCATGCATCACCATCCTTAGATATCACAGGGACACAATTCCTTGGCAAATTCTTTGAAACTCCCCACGTTTGTGCAAGTGAAAGGTGATCCATCAACCCACTTTTCCGTGTCATCTTCATACCATTAATAACCCAACCGAATTTTGTAGAAAATGTTTGACGATTCAAACGTCTTACAACACTATTGATTGGGTCGGTTTTAGAGTAGCAAGTAGATGACACGTTCAAGTAGGCTGATGGATCACCCTTCATATTCACAAATTAACGTTTAATAATTGTAGAACATTAGAACATAGTAAGTGCATAAAAATGTTATTTATGGCATTCTAAGAATTCTGGTGAGATTCTTATACGTACGCTGGTGTTGGGTGAGTCCATTGCTTGTTCGATTTCATTCGTTTTATTTTCCAAATCGGCTTTTATCCGCAAAATAAATTCTGAAGCGTTCACGAAATTGACGGTCAGATCACAATGGGTCGGTGAGCTTCCACACCATGGATTGTTCGCGAAGTCTTTTGGTCGCTGTATCCAATGCGTGACCAATTGCTTTTACTTTTATATTCCGTTTCCATTATTGTGTTTTCCAAGTCAGAGTTCGCCCAGCAGTGTTCAAAGCGGAGCCTACACTTGAATACAAAAGCGTTGTTCTGTTCACAGTGAGTGTGCCACCATTCTTTCTTGTGGGGAGGGGGGTGTAATTCAATTGTTCACTTCGTACATCGTCTGTTCTGTTTAGTTCATTTTACGTTTCGAGTCACATTTTACCTCTAACAATTCTGCAGTATTCTGAATGGGGCCTACACTTTCCTTATGGTAGTGTTGGTCTGTTTACAAGACAGTGCCACTACGCTTGGCGAGGTTTGCATAACAACTCCACATTATTTCGTAAGAATTCTTTTTGAGGAATTTTCTTGGAATATCCCGAATTTGTATAATCAGGGCGATCCATCAGCCCTCTTGACCGCATCCGTCTTCTTGCCATTAAAACCTAACTCAAAAGATTTATGGACTTGGATGGGTTTAGACGATGAGTTCAATGTGACGATGGATCACGTGTGGCATACACGAATTAGGAAATCAGACCAAGAAACTACGTGCTGTGGGTCATGTATTAACGAACTTATTTTTGTCTTTGGATTAAGGCTAACCCACTGATGAAAATTCTCATGTGGCACAGCTGTACCAAAACTGTGACTTGAATTATTATAGCCACGAGTTTTATAATTCGTGCGATACGTTCTAAAAATTGTTAGCAACATGTCTTGAAGCGGTTTTGATTCACTGCCAGCATTGAGGAAAGGCAGAAGGCATCGGTCTGTGAAAGGAAAAGAAAACAAATTGCTTAAAACTTCAATCTGGATTTAGAAAAAAAGTGAGAACGATTAGCAAGTGAAAAGAAACATAAGCGTCTCAGTCGTGCTTGTAATATCAGGTAAAATGTTGTGAGAGGATTTAACATCACATTTGTCTTTGCAACAACATGTAGCAATTAATAACTTGCTTGTACTCACGTAAAAAAATTGGCTGACAATAATATGTCAGACATTTATTTGCATTATCCATTTTTGATTGATGCAAGTACGCTAAAATGATCCAAGCATTAAACGAGTAAAAAAAAAAACAGTTCCTTTACATTTCGAAGTCATTTTTCAAAGTTTAAAAAAGAATAACGCCCATTTAAGGAATATCAAGGCCAGATATAACAATGGCAAAACAATGCTTTACCGATTGTTGAACATATAAACCGGTTTTTTTTTTCGTATAATACACGCAAGAGCCCAAAAAAAGGGTTCAAAGGGTTTTAGCGAGCGTTAACCGCACCCGTTCAATAATCGGTAAAACATTTTTTGTTGGCTACAAAAGCGTGGCATAACTCAGCATTGTTTAGTTGGCATTATGCCCCTGTTTGTTGAACGTATCGTTCGAATTGGCGCTCGCGTTTTGCGCATTGTTAGACGAACTTCCCCATCAGCAGCAAGAGCAACGGAAGCGGCGCTCGAGTTTTTCTGTTGTTAGATCAATGAGCGTTATAATGGATAATAACCGAGAACCTCAGGACATCATAAAACAATGCCCGCAGGCGCTGGTGCGCCCTTGGGATATAATAATAATAATAATAATAAAAATAATAATAATATAATATTTACCACGAAGTTAAAGGGTGACAGAAGGGGGGGGGGATGGACCCACTAACACTGTTCCTGCAAAAAGTTTGGCAAAGATTTACCACAGGAGTTGCTATACTGGGCGTTTCAAAAAAATGTCAAGGTGTTCTTTCCGGAGGAGTGGGCAAAACCCGCCTAGGGTAGCAGAACCGACAGTATCCTTACTAAGGCTGTTCCAAATTAGGACTACCCGGACAGAGAAAAAGTTTCGATGACAGTCAAAATGTGTAATGGAGAAAGCCAGTTTCCAATCATGTCCACGGGTCTGCATCAAACGGGGCGCAGTATAAAAAAAAAAGGGAGGTCAACCATGATGAGGCCCCTTAGTATCCTTGTAAACCAATATGAGGTCGAACCATAGCCTACGGAGCTCCAGCAGCTCCAGACCTGATTTTTTCAGGCGCTGGCCGTACTACAGTTCCCTAAATCCAGGCAAGCATTTTGTAAACCTGCGCTGAGTTTTCTCAATGAGATCAATGTCTCCGATCAAGAAAGGGGACCAGACCGAGGTTGCGTACTCAAGTATAGGGCCCACGAAAACCTTGAATGCCCATATATTAGTTTGAACATCACCAGATATAAAACAGCGATGCACAATGGCTGACCTGGAATAGGCAGAAGCGCTGATTTTCCTGCAATGGAGGGATGCTTTAAGACTGCCAGAAAACCAAATTCCAAGATCACACACTTCAGAAGATGAAGGAAGATTTACCTGGTCAAGTAAGTTATTATGATATCCAACATGAAACGTGAGCACTTCAGAGCCAAAAGTGGGAGTTGCCATACAAGGACCATTCCACAACATGGAGGATATGGAATTCCAGGACAGGGGTGCATGACGGGAGAGCAATTCAGCTCCAATCTTCAGATCATCCGCAAACGTAAACCCAAAACAATCGCCAGCTGGAAAATGCAGATCATTGATGTAAATTAAGAAAAGTAGGGGGCCCCAAAACAGACCCCTGAGGGACACCACGTGGTACCTGAACCCAGGAAGATGCTGAATTTTCAACAATCACCCTCTGCGTGCGGTTCGCCAAAAAGGCAGCAAGCCAAGACTTAAGTTCACCAGCAATACCACAGCCACTAATCTTAAGGAGCAGCTTTCGATGCACAATCGATCCAAAAGCTTTTTAAAAATCAAAATAAATGGTGACGGATGGAACTCCCACATCAAGGGCACGGGTCCATCTGTTAAGGACAGCGAGCAATTGATGGGTAGAAGATCTGGACGGGAGAAAACCGAACTAGTTCTGAGTAATAACACTGAACCTTTCGAAGAAGGGAATCATTATGTCCCTTAACATGGATTCCATGACCTTGCATGCAACACATGTCAGAGCTACTGGTCTGTAGTTCAGGGTCAGAAGAGGAGCCCTTCTTAAAAACAGGAATGATGTTTGCTGAGCACCAAGCCTCTGGTAGTCGTTCCTCGATATAGGAGCACGAAAAAAGCCTGGAGAGGGGAACGCAAATCTCCCATCAGGACCGCAAAATTTACTTGGTTTAAGTATTTTTAAAGCCTGAAAGACCAAATCCGCAGTGAAGGATGCCTGCGGACATGAGACTGAACGATCTGGAAGCTGGTGACAAGGATTGATAGGATTGCCATCATCGAGAATAACGTTTGAGGCAAAAGTGTCGCAGAGGAGCTGTGTCTTACCTTGGCAATCAGTAATGAAGGAAGATCCTGGCTTAAGAGGTGACAACTTACGTATTTTAGAGCTTAATTTCCGATAAAGTTTATATAAAGATGCCTGGTTGCCTCCCTGTATTGCAGTCGTTTCCTGATACGTGTGCCATGCTTCAACGGAGTCAGAATAGTTTTTGCATGCATTGCGATAGGCAGTAACGGTATCAGGGCTCCTACCGGACTTAAGCCGATGCCAACAGCTAAGCTTTAGTCTACCGAGCCTCACAATGTGGCACGGTAAAACACTATCCCGTTTGGTGTGTGGTCGAGGAAGGTCACGACTCAGCTCTATGTGACCAGCCAGAACCAGATGAAAACATGACCAAGTATGGTCAAAGGATGGATGAACATCAAATATAAGTGCATCCAAATCTACAGGTAAAAGAGAATCCTAAGAATGTCGAAATTGGTATTCACCTTAACTGGATCAGGGGATGGTGGTGGTAACCCAACAGAGCCGATGAAAGATAAATTTACCAAAAAGCATTATTTACATTGTTTACATTGTTTTATAATACTCTCGGTTTTCGGTCATTATCCTTAAAAAAAAATCCCAACCAGCTCGCTCTTTGCATCAAGCCTACTATCTTGGAAATGATGTGACTGACAGAAATGATGATCGAAAGGACGGATTACAAGGAGCGGGGGTGGGAGAGGTCGAAAGTGATAGTGGGGGGCGGGGTGGGAGGGTCGAGAGCAATAATACTGGAATACGCGTGTTTTCAGTTTCCTTATTAAGAACTGTTTCTGTTGTGATGTAAAGACAGAATATAACTCCAGAAGAATGGATTATGGATTAGATTGTGTGGAAATCTGGAGCTTTTGCGCTATGACAGAATTAAAAAGGTTTCGAGGTTAACTGTATTGTAACAGTGGGATGGTGGTAGAGTATAGGGGTGTGAAGCGGAAAGTATCTGTTTTAATGTTGTATTATAACCAACATTATCCATTTTTGGACGAAAGCCAAAATTTGACTTGGCTTCTACATGTCATATTCGAATTTACCACTAATTTTCAAACTGCTGACCACAAAAAACTTAGGTGCACCTACGTTTTTGAATTACAGCTGCATTTAAAATATTCAGCTGACCTTGTGCCACACTGTTTACGATATGAAGCTATATTTTGTATCATTAACCTGTTAAACCCAGTAAAATAAAACTTTAATTAACAACACTAAAAACCAGAACCACCCCATATTCATTTGTTTAAATGCTAAAAATTTAATTTTTTCCCCAATGTAACTTCATATCATAACCAGTTTACGACTATATGAAGTTACATTGAAAAAATTAAATATTTGGCATTTAAATAAATTAATACGAGGTGGTTGTACTTTTTAGTGTTGCTAATTAAAGTTCCGTTTTTCTGGGTTTAACAGGACGGGTAATGATATGAAATAGTCTTCACCTCTAGCCCTGACTGAACATGGTCGTGGATTTGGTTTAAAAGGTTACTAATTAAAATTTTCTATTCCTGGGTTTTAACTGGTAATAAAATGAAGTCATCTGCCTGAAATGCGGTGTCTAGCACTTAAATGAAGTAGTGGATTTTCCAGGTTTTGAGTGCAGCTTATTAAAATTCTGCATTATAGTGGTTTTTAAATGGTTAAGAGACGAAGCAGCCACATGACATAACCGAATACGGTCCAAAGGTCGTGGGTTCGATTCCATGCTCAGGCAGTCTGACTTGCAAGTACAAAAGGCACTGTAAATAGGTTTGCATCTGTATATATTTAATTCTTTTCAACTTGTGAGGTTAATACCAAGTAAACCGGCACAAACCGTTATTGTAAAATTATCTGCGGTGCACGGGTGATTCGAGTGTCGTGGGAAGTACTTGGGAGTAGTGTGAGGGTGGCTGGCTTGAGGGCTAGCTAACCGAGTGACTCTGTGCAAAATTGGAGAGCTAGTGGACGCTGGTTGTTTGGTTAGGGAATCGTGTGGCTTGGAGATTCCTCGTTCGATTTTAGAAATGTACAGTTAAGGTTATACATCCAACACAAATTACAATATCCAACAGAAAAAAACAAACACTCATCCCACAAGAGCTGATGCTTGCGTGTAGTTTGTGTGTATGAGGGCAGCACACAAAGCAAAGCAATTGGGCTGGCACTTTTTGAAGCAAAATCACAGATTTCTTGTCAAAAATCGATCAACATCGAAATAAAAATATACATAGGAATAAAAATGTACAAAAAAAACAAATTAACGAAAAGGGAGATAAAAACAACATACAATACGAAGAGGAGTAAAATACTGTACACAAATCTATTCCAAAGAAAACTCTATAGAAAGTGGAAACAAACAATATTTAGTCAAATATTTAGCAATAAATTGCAAACCCCCCTTCCCCCCCCCCCCAAAAAAAAAGACACAAAAAAGCTGCAAACCATCAAAGTGTGGCTTTGCAACTTATTTTATCGATGCTCTTCGTGATTAAAATTATCCATGCACGATAATTGCAAGTCGTACGTGATGGTGGCAACTTTAGGGGTCCAGTACTATATTACAATATCCCACTGCTGCCACCATTTTAGTATAAAGACACACAGGCACACACACATGCACAGTCCCGCACGGTTTGCTTTACTATAGTTTGTTCCACATTATGTTTGCAGGAAACTGACTGAATGACGCCACGTTTCCTTGCACTACGAGTGCAAACACTCGTATACTCTACACAGTTACTGTTAGAGTCTACGAGTGAGATATTTACGTGTTGTTGTCTCGTAGTGGAAGGAAACGTGTGGTCATACAGTCAGTTTCCTGCAGCACATAATGTGGAACAAACTATATAGTAATGGATTCTACTACGCATGTGGTTGGCAACTTACAGTACACAGGTCAGAGAAAACTAAACGAACCCAAACTTTATGATGAAATTGGGATGACATGTAACGACTAATGCAGGAAAACAAAACAAAATTTGAAACGGCAACTTAACATTCAATACACGCAACTTGGTTCACTAAACCATGTAATCCAAAAAAATACAACACTTACCGATCATTTCTACTTCATTAGGCTGAAGGCATCGTTGGCATTTAGTTGCTCTCGGCGTTTGTTTGATATCGAATTTGGACATTGTTGGCACTTGGGTGTTGTCGGCATAATTTTTGCGTTGCAAACGTTTCGGTTTTGCTAGTATTTGGGCATTGTCAGCATTTGATCGTTGTCAGTGGTTTGGATTTGTCGGCATTTGGACACTGTCAGCGTTTCGGTTGTCAGCACCTGGACCAAGTCACCATTTTGCACGTTGTCAGCGTTTGGGTGTTGTTGGAATTTATGCAAAATCTGACGAGTTGCCAAGGTTTTTGATTATTAAGTACTTGGATATAATCGCTTGCTATGCCCGGTGTCTCTTGGTTTTCGGTCATTTTATAGCATAGGCGGAACACAGAATCTGC
Organism: Lithobius niger; assembly: GCA_023313725.1. NCBI lineage: Eukaryota > Metazoa > Arthropoda > Chilopoda > Lithobiomorpha > Lithobiidae > Lithobius > Lithobius niger. The sequence goes on along the minus strand of JAHWFP010212251.1, from coordinate 29,553 downwards.
AGTTCCGACTACATCAGTCAAACCGACTACGGCCAACTGTTCAAAATGAAGCTTTTGATCAGTTCATAAAAGATCAGCCATGACGAGTCAGAAAGGTCCACACAAACACACTCGTTGATGATGCAAGGGGTCTTCGGAATCTTCAGAGTCTTCACATCCAATCTGAAAGATTAAGGGGTGACCGTCAACCAGTTGACGTTCAAGTGGGTTGTCGAATCGTTCCTTAATTATTCCAGCTGGAAACAAAGTTGCTTTCGAAGTTGATTTCCTGCCATTATACGCCTATCCAAGTGTGTTGTAAAACTTTTCACTCTTCTAATTTTTGTTTGTCTTTGGATGGAAGAAGACAAAAAACAGTTCTGATTTGTTCTGTCTATTGTGGGAAGGGTTTCTACCTCAATGTAAGCCGCAATGAATGGTGAGACGTCTGTGAAAAAAAAAAAGAATAAAAAAATCATCCACATAAGTAGCCAATTTCTGGTTGATACGATTTCTGTTGGCGTCAGTTTTGACCTTGTCGAAACTAAAACTTCAACAATGATTGTTCCAGATCGATTGAACAAATAATTCACCTGCGGTGTTCTTTGTTTTATTGTCACAGGATGACGATAAAAATTTGTAGTTCGCATCTAGATACTAAAGCTGGCGAGCTTCCATGTGTTTCTTTTTTCTTGCAGCAGTGCAAAACCTGCAGCAATTTGCTAAGTGCCTACGTCACACCTACGCAACTAATGCTAGACGACTAAAAGAAACAGCGCCCAATCAGAGATTCGGAGAGCTACCAATCGTTCTGGAAACAAAATTGGCCGCTGCCATCTCCATTTCCGTATTAGTCCAAATCGCCGAAAAACGTTATCGTCAAGATTTTAATGGCAGTTGAAATTAATAATCAGAATTTCGTGGCTGCTTATTAATTACTTTGCCTGCTTGCAGGTTTGCGGATTCAGTTAAATCCACCATAACTATAAAAACACAGTCCTGTTTGCATTATAATTTTTTTTACGTTGGGAGCGGCCATCTTGATTCTGCAGCCGAGGTACACCTCTTTCGTTACTGCGTGGATGCATCTAGCACTGCCCGAAACGAGAGAAAGAAATTCATCTAGCGCTGCGAATTACAGCTAAACTGCACGGAAAAGAAACACCCATATAGCGAATTGTTTTAGCAATACGAGGAAAAGAAACGCACGGATTCGTTCCATAACTTACAGACACTTACGTGCATTTACGCAACAATGTCGTGACGCTGTTTTTCGCATTGCAAGCGCAGTGCACTAGCAAAAACATCGTTGCCGTGGCAACAATGCTAAAAGGTTAGCATTCTACGACATAGTTTGGTAACCGTGGGCAGTCGTATTAATCAGAGACAATAAGATAAAGAATTTCTAGTTGAAGTCTCTATTTTCCCAATGACTTCTGAGCTGCTAATGACTGTTTCTTACCAGTTGGCTGAGTTAAAACCGACGCCATATTGAAAGTGGCACTATCACCGATTGAAAGTAGGCAAAATCTGGCAACATCTAGCGCTATCTAGTACTATCTAGCACTTACTTGCACCAAGCGAAGATACGCACAACGGCATTTCTTTTTAACGAAACAAGCAAGCTACGACCTCCTTAATGATCGAGTGAAAATTTGGTTCGTCCTCCTGCACCTGGGAGCAAACTATTACGGGTTAACGATATCACTGTAGATGGCGCCATGCTATTTTCGTTCGCATTTGAAACGGTGATGGTGCCACCTTAAAGGCAGCATGAGGAAGGAAATTGGATTGAAAAAGACCGTCTCCTCATATCAGTCATGTTTCTGGCAAGTTAGAATGTCAAGGCATCAGAAATGCATACAATCAGTACAGGACACAAGAACATGAAAAATGCCGTTACGAGGACATTCCTGTTATTTATCCCCGCCTGCCTTCGTCACCGGATATTACGTGATGGAAATTGAAAACTTTTTACAAACTTAAAAAAAAAAAACGGTGAGGGGCAGGGCCGCAACAGAAAAATCATTGCAATTCATAGGATTTTATTTTTTTTCATTTCTTCCAAGAGTAAAACTATAACGTTTATAAAATGAAAAATCTTTAAACTGCCTTTATGTTCAGACTGTCAAAGTCAAGGATCATTCAAAAATCAATTGTTTTTTGAATGATGCATAACTTTGACAGTCTGGACATAAAGGCAGTTTAAAATTTTTTCATTTTATACGAGTACGAGCATCGTACTCGGCTTCGCCCGGGGATTTGTTTGACCCATGGTTGTTTCCCGGTATTTGCTCGGTGCTGCCTGATCGTTCACTGCAACAGTCAATTTTTCTTTGTGTAACACTCCCCCTTTCCGTCAATCCTCTCCCTCCGCAAAGAAATATCGTAATCAAATAGTGGCTGTAACATAAGCACTGCCCCACCAACGGGCATTCCCCGCTCAGGCCCCTCCCCACTCCCAGTAGCGTGCGACAAATAACTGTCCTTCGTCCATGACGCCATTTAAGAAATGCCTTTACGATGACCGCGCAAAGCAAATTGTTAGTCGAGGTAACGATTGCCAATTTCAACTTCTCTTCAGGGCAACAACGTCCCTGTTTCACCTTGAATCCAAAGAATTGACACACTCGCACGTTTTCATTATTCCCCTTCCGGGGGTCGTCGTTGCGGTTGCTTCATTTCTGCAATAAGGCTTTGGTTTATAATGCAAGATAGTTTTACTCTTGGAAGAAATGAAAAAATGAAAATGAAATGAAAATTAAAACCCTATGCATACAAATTAACCGGTTCAGACAGTGGCGTCTATCGGCACGAAATGGTATTTAGTAAAAAAATGTCAATTTTTAATTCTTTCCCAATATTATATCAAATAAATAGACACTAACCGCTCTACATACAAAGGTAAATTGGAAAAAAAAATTATTTGATGGCTTATGGCTTATTTCCTATTTACGTTTTTTTTTTTTAAATGAAATATTGCATTCTTCAGTTTCTAATTTTATTTTGTTTTGTGGTACGTGATACGATATTTGAAAAGGTCTTTTATGGTCAATGGACAAGTAAATTGTTTTCTTTGCCTTTTTTAAAAGCAATAATTCATTCATTCCAATCATTTAGTAATTATCCTCATTAACGGAACGAATTTATGTGACATTGGATGAAGTATTTCTTCCTTTAATGATCTTGGTGCTCTCCATCAACTTTGACGAGTTGTCTTGGTGTGACAGACATTGAATATAGTACTCTTTACTGTTGCGTGCCATTTTTTTTTTGTATGCACATAGCTGTATTTTTTTAAAGTCATAATCGCTCTAGCGAATTTTAGGACAGAATGGTAAAATTTGATCAATATGGAAAACTTAGTAGAAAGTTGGGTTAAGGCAAACCTCTTTAATTATTTCTCTCTAAATACTCTCTCCCGTAGTTCTTTATTTCGTACAAAATAAAAATTAATGACAACGACATTTTACCGTAATTGAGAGATAGATAAATACGTGGGAGGAAGGAATGATAGAAAGGGAAGGGCACGCCAACACGTTGGTTATTTCTGCCCAAATCTGATAAATCTGACCTCACATTGGTCAACAAAACAATACACACCTGAAAAGCTACAGACATATAACCAGTAGAGAAATGTAGCAGGGGGAGCGAAAGGGGTGGAGGACAGCACAAATCAAGCAGAGGTGGCTAAAGAGCCACAGAAGATAAATGCAGAAGTTGCGGCCAAAGTGCTACAGAGGAGGAAAGAACAAAAGATGCGGGTAAAGAGCTGCAGGGAAAGGAAAAAACAAAAGATGCGGGTAAAGAGCTACAGGGGAGGGGAAAAAACAGAAGATGCGGCTAAAGAGCTACAGGGGAGGCAAAAACAAAAGATGCGGGTAAAGAGCTACAGGGGAGGGAAAAAAACAGAAGATGCGGCTAAAGAGCCCATATATACAGTGCAGAAGATACTGTTAAAGCGTCACAGAAATACAATGCAGAAGATGCGGCAAAAGAGCCACAGAGAATAAATACATAATTAGAATAGACGTTGTCGGCCAGTAAGCTATACAGCTTTCTGAAGGGGCAGATGTTAAGTGGAAGGAACCACCATCGTAAACAGTTATTTTTTTTGTCGTAGGAGGGAGGAAACCGGAGTACCCGGAGGAAACCCTCGTACAACGGGCGGGAAACAACCAGAGAAAAACCCGTACATATACACTTCCCTTCCCAGGATCGAACCCGGGTCTGTAGGAAGCCAGAGATGTATACTGCTGGGACCAAGACGCCAATCGAATCTGGCGCCCCAATGCTGGCAGCTACCCGTCCACCCCACACAAAGAGCTCCAAATGAGGCGAAAAAACAGAAGATGCTACAGAGCCCCAGAAATACAGTGCAGAAGATACTGTTAAAGAGTCATAGGAATACAATGCAGAAGATGCGTTTGTCAATTTTTTGTTCTTCGAAGCAAAACTTATGTGCTCTTAAACGTCACGTTTTTGATTTTTCGTGCTCGCACTGCACCACCCTGATCACACGTCACAGAACTACGGAACTTTATGCAATATTAGCCCATGGCCAGTAAGACACTAGCCGTACTGTGTCTCACTACAGAAATTTACTTCCACCACTTGCATTCCTGTTTAATTGTGTAAATTGTTTAAATTGCTTTTTGGGTCTCTTATGTCTTTTACCGTGCTAATTTTTTACTTTGGTGTGACTCAAATCCTGTCACATAACATTAACAACCATATTTCTTCTCTTTTTTTTTTTCATCTTGAACATTACTTTTCTTTTGTAGTCTGGCATTCAACATTTCTTTAATAACTTCTGGCCAGGTTAGTTAAGGGCTTTATTATTATTTATTATGGGATTCTTACTGACCTTTAAATTTTGAAGAAAATGGGAAATTTTCAGTACATTTGTGTTTTTAAACAAATCTATCAGTGGAATTTTATAAGCGAACAACATAAGATTTTGACTATTATCTACTTAGCTAACTTTAGTCTTATATTATGCTCAGTCTACAGTATATGGATTTTCTTTCTCTTGGCCCAGCATGGTGAAAAGACCTTACAAAGATCAGATCAAATGTAAGACAAAATGAATGTGTTTGGTGTAGACGTGCACATGTAGAGTTCTAATGTACTACTAAATTCTAACGACACCTACGTATGTATTTTTTCTAATAACTTACAGTGCGTACCCTCAAAGTTAATAGGAATAAAACACCTATATTCAACTGCAAAGCAAACTCGATTACGACGCCTTTATTTTCGGCGAGTCCTCGTTGTTTCATGGTCATTTGGCATGAATGGGTTAATATGTCTACGACCAGTATCACGTAGCAGTATTTATTCAGTCACGTGAGCTTAATTGTTCCCCCCCGCCCCCGCCACACCAGCCACCAAAAAATTTCGAGAAATTTACGGCAAAAATGGACAAAAAAAAGACAGTACTATGCTTGTGATTAATTTTCTTTTCACAACCTTTGTGAAAGCCAGTGACAATTTATTAGCAACCGAACACCACCCAGTTGTCTCTTGGAGGATCTTACAGTGCTCCCCTGAGCCCCCCCCCTCCCTAGCCCCCCCCCCCCCAATCTCTTCCCAACTAGTTCCCTCATGCACTATCTTTGCAACTCCAAAAAAATTACAGGGTATCCCACATTGATGCATGCAAAAAAAAATACTGGTCTTACTTTCAGTAGTATGGGGAACCTTTTGCGAGGAGTCCTATTGCGATCATTACAGCTTGTTTTCTTGTTTTCACCCTGTTGTCTAAGGTGGTTGGAAGCTTATGAATTTGAGGCTAACAAAAATCAGAAACGGGCTGCAGAAACCAAAGCATTAAATTAAGTAGAGTTCTGCTATAGAATAGGAGTCGGCAATAACAGCACCCGGATTTGGTCATTAAACCACGCTCAAGCAAACATAAAGATTCGATTTCAACAATCGTTTTTTCGTACCTTGAACCTTGATATAGTCTCGATGTAGCAGCCAAATTGAATAAATATTACTGGCCGAGAAGGAGAAAGTCGCAGTCGCATTTTAAATTCAGTGTGTGTATAGTGGATACATATGGGAACGTGCACAAGGCATGGAAATTGCATGGAAATCGGTTGGATGGCATTCATGAAGGAACTAGACAACGGATTGTACCGTTTCGCCGAATAATTTTATTTTCAAATTACGTGCATCGCTCGCACTGCCGCGCTCGCTGCGGCTAAACATATGACATAAGAAACCAAAACTAATCAAAAATTCCTTCTTATTAGGATTCAATGCATCTTTAACTTCGCCAACGTTAAATTTTTTAAAGAATAGTTTGATTCGGCGAAACGGGATTCGGCGAAACGGGAATTCCGTTCGCCGAATTTTAATCACAGCTTAATTTTCGGTGAAACGGGACTAATTTTCGACGAGACGGGATTCGTTGAAGCGGGTATACATCGATTGAACAAGAAATATATGTCCCATTGTCGTATTCAGAATTTTACTGCCTGTAGACCCACGTTTCCCAACCGGGGAGGCGCGAAGCCGGTGCAGGGGAGGCGCGAAGCACTCCCTCGCTGTACTGTAAAAATCAATGGTTATTTTTTTTATTTAGCTACGCACCACAAAAGAAGTTAAATTGTATGAGAATGGCGAAATTATCATTTTTATACATGTGAAGATAATTTGGCCAAAATTCAACAAGCATTTTTCTACCCATCTAGCAACACTGACTTATCGTATGTAAAAAAAATACAGACTATTTTTTTTGGGGGGGGAGGGGGGGGGCCACTGTATGCTAGTCCATGCATGCTGGTCCCAGTGGGGAAGAACACTGCAGAAAAGGTTGGGAACCACTGCTATAGACTAAACACAACTTGCCGGCCACCCTACCCCCCTCCACAAAAAAATTTTTGATAACTTTTATTTTCCTAGTTTACAACATTATTTATAATTCACAAGGGCTCTTTACATGACTGCTTGTGGGAAAACAAGTAAACTATCAAATCGTCGTAGATCACCCTTATTTTTATTTCGTGATTAAAAACATTTGTTTTGTCGGATTCACCTGCTACGACTGCAGACCAATTCAGACGATCAAGAGGCGACAGGACATAGTTTTTAATTCTTTGCATTGCTGAAAAAGGGTTGGGCCAAAGACAGAGAAATCTCGTATCGGAGCGAACAATTATGGCAAATAACGATTTAAAAAAAAAAGAATCGAATTTTTTAACGGTTTCAAGCAATCCGAGAAACTATTTTCACGACAAGTTAAAAGAGGACGTGTTATTAATAACGTGTTAGGACGTGTCAGAATAACTAATCTGAAACAAAACCCACAAGAGTGAAAGAACCCGCCAAGTTTCAGCCAATCAAAGTAGTGCTATCAGAACAAAAAGGGCAGCTATCGAGTTGCTGCATTAGTTGCCAAGCAAATCCCACAGATTATTAGTCAAAGGTTAAATGAAAAATCTGACCATTGCTACAACCCGTAGCAATGGTCAAGTTTTTCATTTAACTTCTGCAGTAAAGGCGGTGGGATTAGCCGGCAACTAATGTATAGCTACTTGGTGTAAGCCATTTTTGTTCTGATATCACTACTTTGATTGACTGAAACTTGGCGGACTCTTTCACCCTTGAGGGTTTTATTTCAGATATCACTTCTTTTGAGGGGTGGTTGGTTGAATGCTTCGAAATGTAGCATGCTTGGTTTGTGTTTTGTATACCTACTGTCTTGAGTCGGGATTGGTTAAATAAATACGGATGCAAACCTATTTACGTTGCCTTTTGGACTTATATGTCAGACTGCCGGAGCGGGGAAATCGAACCCAGGACCTTTGAAATCAAAGGCCAAGGTCCTACCGCTGAGCCAGACTGACACGGCCATTTAAAAGGAAACGTCCATTAGGCAGCATTTAACACGCACACATATACATGAAACATACACTTTTCCAATATACACTTTTCTAGTTCATGTATATGTGTGCATGTTATAATGCTGCCTATGGACGTTTCCTTTTAGGCCGTGTCAGTCTGGCTCAGCGGTAGGACCTTGGCCTTTGATTTCAAAGGTCCTGGGTTCGATTCCCCGCTCAGGCAGTCTGACATATAAGTCCAAAAGGCAACGTAAATAGGTTTGGATCCGTATTTATTTAATTTCTCATCACTTACATTGTAGTTTTTATTTGGTGGCATCTTATTTTTGCCATAGTGTCCAGTTATCTACTATCAAACATCACATTGTGAAGGACGTAAACCATTCCATAGCGCTACGCCATTGCGTAATGTCTGATATCCTGAAACATAGGTAAGAACATTTTTAGGTACTTGGAGAAAAATAATAATGCGGTACACAAGCTTAAATTGTGGTAAAATGGAGAGCAATGACCCACCTGACAAAAATTAACTAGTGTAGGAATGTCAACTAAGCTGCTCTCAATGCAAAATCTGAACCTCAATAACGTCGCAAATGTGTTACTACCTATCTAATTCTAGTCCGCTCATCCCCAAGTTAATTCCCATAGGCTGATCATTCACCGATACCGAGATAGGGGGAAGGCTTCCAGCTATGAAATTGGACAAATGGCTGCAGTACGATGCGAACTGCGTACCTTTTATGGTTTGGAGCCTGGGGTGTGATGGGAATGACGTGGGAGGGCGCGTAAGTTAGAAAGTATTGTTATCACCATTGTTAGTATTGTCGGCATCGTCTCTGATTGAACGGCCAAAGCAGTGACGGCGCCAGGGGTCGGCCAGGGTGGGCCATGCCCCCCCCCCAAAATTTTCCGGCCCCCCCGGCGGGCCCCTCCCCCCCAATCCCAACACTCAAGTCACCACCTCAAAATAAAATCACAAAAACACTTGCACGCTCATGTTGAAATAAAATGAATAAATTGAGCCTTTATTTATTTTACTTATTTTGTATTTTTTTTGTAGCAACTTTGCAATATATGTGTATTCTAATTTATTTTTGTGTGTTTATGGGACATATTTTACACAAAATTGGGCTGCATTGAAGCTTACGTTACGTTGAGGTTGAATTAAAGAAGATAAACGTGTCAAAGTGCCGAATGCGACTGCCTTGAGAAACAATTCCTTGGCCCGCTCTGTTTCCAGATGTGCCCTCTACCACCCCCCCCCCCAAAAAAAAATTCAATGCTGACGCCGTCACTGGGCCAAAGTTAAGACCATGACAACGTGTATAATGACGTGTGTACCTAGTGTATCTAATGTATCTAATGTATCTAGTGTGTCTAGTGAGTTCGCTAGTGTATCGTCACAAATCTAAACAGCGTTGTCAATAAACCAAGCCAATTCACACAGACACACAAAAATGTCAAAATAAAGCTAAAAACTGGTGAAGAGGCCACCAAGTAGAGAATGGTACGTCCTCTCATTAAAATATTGGAAAAATGGTCACTCAAGCTATTGTTGACGTGACACATTATTACATTTCTGCAGGCTGGGGGTTGAATTGAGTCTAATACACAATTAAAAAAAAAGAAGTGATATCATACCAAAAACCAAACCTCGTAAAAGGGACCGCTGAGTTCCGAATGATTCGGCCCTTCAAAGGAGTGATATCAACACACCAAAACATTCTCCAAGTTATTCGCATTGAATAATAGTTCGAAGCTTAAAGCAGCATCCGGCCTGGCTTATAACAGCCTCGCGCAGTAATGTGTCCGCGCGCTGCCGTTGCGAGATTCGGCGTAGCAATACTACTACGTCACTTCTAACCTCGTCTTCTCGTGAACACGTGAACGACGTCTGGCCTAGCAGCCGAATTGCGGGTCACGTGACAGCATTGACGCAAAAACTGTGTCGTCAGAACCGGAAACAATAAAACGTCACGGGAATTGCAGGCGCGCAAAGGGTCATATACATGCGGGACGCACAAAATAAAGTTACCAATATTCAACAGAAAATCTCCTAGACACCACATTTTAAAACGGATTTTAGGCTAGGGATTGACTAACGGTAAGTATATAAAACTTTGGGGCCGAACTTGATGTGGAGGATCGAGAAAAATGGCGCTGGGAGGAGTGTCCTTTTAAATGAAAACTTGGATATTGCTACCGAAAGTCGCAACATTTAATCTTCGAACTATTATTCGGTACGATTCAGTTAGCGAATATTTTAGTGTGTTGATATCACTCCTTTGAAGGGCCGAACCATTCGGAACTTTACAGTCCCTTTTACCAGTTTTGGTTTTTGATATGGTATATATCTACATAATAATTACGCTGCACTGATAGAATTATTACTATTTGGTGCAGCTTTGCTTTCATTATCCAGTTTTGAGACACATGAGAAAAGTGCAGTTAATCGCACGGAATAGTACCTTCGACGTTAACTGAAAACTTTACATTTGCTACCGAGAGTAGCAATGTTCTAGTTTACATTTAACCTTCGTACTTCTATGAGTTGCTCCTAAATTTACCCAATGTACCTGTTTGTGGGATTTTCCTGTAAAATGCGGCCTATAAATTGACCAGACCAGCGCGAAGTACCATTGTATTCAGACCTGGTGTTTCGTCCGCACGCGTGTAAAAGTTTAAACTTGGACCACAAGATGGCGTAACCATCGCTGTGCGACGCCTTCAGTTTGCCTTAACTGACGCGTCGAACTTCTCAACCACGTCTGAACATAGTGTTGAACTATGCGGTGGTGCCTTGCAGCGGACGCCACTTGCAACTCAGTTTTCGTTGAAAACATGTATGGAGGGATAACCCCTTTCTTCAGGGCGAATTTGGGTCCGTTGGACCCAGTGGCGTAACTACGTTAGGTTGGGCTGGTGGCATATTAGCCCTAGGGGCGCGCCTCCTTAATATACAAGATTATAAATTATATATTATAGATTAAAAAACATAAAAAACATTATACATAAAAAACGCACAAGCTGAAATTTTCCAAGTCCTTTTTTTTTTTTTTAATATTTTAAAAATTTTTTATGTAGTGACTACTGGGACCACTTTTCGAACTCCAGTCAAGAGGGCCCTATTTTCACTTTTTTTTTAATTTCGAAAAAAGTTTGGACTTCGAAGTTTTTCAGCTCGTGAGTTTTTTAAGGGGCCACCCTATTTTTTTCAACGATGGGGATGTGGATGGGTGGGGAGTCGCGAAATTAATTTTTTTAATAAATTTTATATGAAATTAAATAACTAGTGTGTTACAAAAAAGCTTTTTTTTCTTAAATATAAATAATGTTTTTCTTCAGGGGGCCCCCTGAGGCTGGGGGCCGGTGGCATTCTACCACCCTTGCCATCCTGCAGCTACGCCGCTGGTTGGACCCTTCTATAGTGACACTTTTGCAGGGGCGTAACTTCAAAATAGGACCCCGGAAGCGGGAGCCCAGTGGTGGTGGTGGAGGGGGGGGGGGAACACTTCATTAAAAAAAATTCAATTTTTACCTCATCAACAGAGAACCCAGTGGTGACCACTATGTAAAAGCCGAGTGGAGGCCGCGTTCCCTTCATTAAAAGAAATGAAGTTTTTGCCATTATAAAAAAAAGCAGTTTTTGTCTTCATAAATAAAAAAAAAAATGTAGTTTTTGGCTGACAAGGAGAGAGCCCATTGGAGCCCATTGGAGGGGATGGGGCTCTTTCACACAAAAAGGAAATTAAGTTTCGCCACACAAACACAATTTTGACGGAACTATAGAGTAATAACTAAAAAAAAAAAAAACCATTACAGTTTTTTTCTGAAAAATGTGACTCAGTGAATTAAATCAAATGATTTTTATTAATATTAATGGCTTTGATTTAAGTCAGGATTTAAATCAAATGATTTGTTTTTATTATTAGTAATCTAAATTTAGATCAACAATTGTCTACCCTTCCTTTAAATAAGTTGATTACATCCTATAAACTTTCCGGTTTAAGTTTTAGTTTTTCTTATGATCAGTGTTGGACAACTGCGTATGGCGACAGCCCAAAAAGGTTTGGAGTATGGAGAGGTTGTTTTCAGCTTTTGGATATGTTCAAGCAAAAATACGCAACCGCCCGGGAACAGTCAAGGCTGGTAAACTAAAGGTGTGTTTTGGCTGAAACTACTGAACAAAACAAACAAGAAAATTCAGTCATGGCAATGCCTTGACTGAATACTGATTAATCGTCAACATAAAGTTGAAGCATAGCCAAACAAGACTGATCCTGGTATCAGCTGAGAAATCCACAACTTCATAAAACAAGCATATTTAATTTTCGAAAGGATAGTCCCTTTCTTGCTCACAAAAACACGCAAAAATAACACACATAAACAG
>JAHWFP010212251.1:2084-12331 GCA_023313725.1 Lithobius niger | reverse complement strand
AGATAAACACTCGGTCTAATTAAAAAAAAAAAAAAAATTTATTAATATAGTTGTATTTACATAGATATATACATAAATGTGGAATGTGCATTTAGTGATTATTATTATTATTATTATTTTTTTTTTTTTGGTTTTGTTTTGTACTTAAACTGTTACATTGTGTTTATTTTTGTTTCTGATTCCTACTATGGATTTATGTTCAAAGTAGTACTTGTCAACAAATAATGTGTTCTATATTTACCTCCATATTATTGTTATCATGAGCCATATATTGTACCTACCTTATACGGCACACACAAGTTCACCATGAACTTCGAGCCGTCGTAATAAACTTCTTACTTACTTACTTATTAAAAATACAATACATATTTACTTTGGTGAAGCGCTCTGACAAGCTACTTCGTCCTATCACGGCGATTACTTTCAGTTTCAGTAAATTTGTGACGAATCCTAAGGGAAACAAAACGACTTTATTAATGAAGGCGGCGGTAGAAAATACCATTACTATAAACACTAAACGAACCAGTAACTGCAACTGGCAACAATTTGTACACTTTCATCATTTCGTGCATACAGGAATAATATTTGCATTCAATCAAGATGCCACTGCCGTATTATGCAAGTTGAAGTTGTTTAAAGGAGACGGTATATTCTCTTTTAAAATACAACTCGAGCGTAGTTTAAGTATCGATACAATTTCTCAACCACTCGTTACATTCCCAAGCTGATAAAAACACCTCCGCGCAAGCGCTCGGTATTTTTTCAGCTTCGGAATGCAACTCGTGATTGAGAAAATTTATCGATAAAAAACTACGCTCCCGTGATATTACTACTGATAAATTTAAATCAGTGAATTAAATCAAATGATTTTTATTAATATTAATCACTTATATTTAAGTCAGAATTTAAATCAAATGATTTGTCTTTATTATTAGTAATCTAGATTTAGATCAACAATTGTATACCCTTCCTTTAAATAAGTTGATTACATCCTATAAACTTTCCGGTTTAAGTATAGGTTTTTCTTACGATCAGTGTTGCTGTACAACTGCTTATGGCCACAGCCCAAAAAGGTTTGGACTATGGAGCGGTTGTTTTTAGCTTTTGGATATGTTCAAGCAAAAATACGCAACCGCCCGGGAACAGTCAAGGCTGGTAAACTAAACTTGTGTTTTCACTGAAACTAGTGAACAAAACAAAACAAAAAACAAAAAACTCACGTCATATGGCAATGACTTGACTGAATACTGATTAATCGTGAACATAAAGTTGAAGCAATTCTTTTTAGAGTTATTTTATGGTCTACTAAATATTTAAATCTGAATCGGCCGTAATGTTTATTAAAACTGCCCTCGCGTTGAAAATAAAAAATTAAAATTTGGCCAAAAATATGAATTTATTTTCTGAGCATTATCTACGTAAACAAGCACATTATCATATCCATAAATAACCAAAGAAAAACATTTGTAAAAGAAAATACTGATTTAAATCTGATTTAGGGTAACATGTAGCCCTACGCTTTTCTATGGGGAAAATCTGGCATATTCATCTACCTTTTTCTCAGAAACGGTAGTAGATAGAACTTTAAATATTTTTTAGTGCTAGTGTAGGTGTTCCTGAAGATGTTCAATTAGAATTACACTAATATGGTGAATAATTTTTCAGAAATAAAATAATCAACTTTGATAAAAATTTAATTAATGTCGCACTACCAGTAACATAGTCACCATAACCAGTAAGTTAGTCTAAACATCATAAACCTAGCAGTGTCCATCCATAACTACCATATGAACACCCCTACCAAAAATCATAACATTCTGACCAATAGTTTTGGAGAAAAAGGAACATAAACTTGAAAAATTATGATTTTCGGCAAACCGTGATTGAACTTCGGCGCAATACATACAATTAAAGGAATCGAATTGTCTAAAAATTGCTTCACTGATAATTTAGATGGAAAACTTTGCAGTTTTTGTTTTAATTGTTACAGTGTGGGCCCTAATACTCATATTTAAACAATAAAAAAAAATTGAAAATTTTGCTCCACCCCCCACTACCATGTTACCTTAAATACAAAAAACTCCGATTTACATAAAAAATACGATTATTTTGATTAAAAAAAAAACACGATTTTTATCCACCCTGATCGTACCAGTTGTACACGCGACGTTTTGAGCCCTCCATGGTTTATTAACGCAATGTTGGAGAGTCTTAAATTACATAATGCGTACAGACGGTCGTTTGACTTCCTTCTTCTTCCTTACAGCCTACTTTTTTCTGGAAATATTTTTAGGTTCCTACTTGTTTTAGTGACCTTATTCTTGTCCAAGTTCAATACCAGTTTGTAAAAAAAAAAATTGAATGGGACTTGCGATTTGTTAATTTTTTTTCTTATCATTCAAGAATCGGCAACCTATGCCTCGGCGAAAATTTCAGTGAAAATTTGGTTCATTACCAAAGTCTACATTTCAAGCAGCAACCGGGCAGAAATTATCGTAGTAGGCGAAAAATAATTGTACTGTTTATCTGTAGCTTTATTAAAAAATAAAAATGAAGTTTTAAAATTCTTTATATTTAGCTACTTTCTACCAATTAAAAATCGAATTTCCTTACTTTTCATGTTAAAAATTCCGTGTTTCCAAACTTTCTAGTAGTAATGTCACGCGAGTGTCGTTTTTTTTTATCAATAAATTATATCAATCAAGCGTTACATTCCGAAGTTTAAAAAATATGGAGCGCTTGCACGAGGTGTTTTTATCAGCTTGGGAATGTAAAGAGTGGTTGAGAAACTGCGCTCGAGTTGTATTTGAAACGAGAATATACAGTCTCCTTTAAATATCAGCGTTAAAATAAAAACTTCCAACTTACATAATACTGCCCAGTTCTGTGTAGCGATTACTTGCTTAAATTCAAAATTCCTCTTTGCACAAACGACAAAAGTCTACAAATTGTACCCAAATGCACTCATCGGTTCGTTTGGTATGGTATTTTCTACCTTCGCCTCGATGGAAAAAGCGGTTTTGTTCCCCATCGATCCATCACAAACTTGCCGAACGTAGCCTAACTCACCGTGAAAGCAGACGATTGTTGTGAGGAAGGGTAAAACAGCCGAACCCTACGCGAAGTATTTTTTACTTGTAATGCATTTTTCCCCTTCCTTTTTGGTGTTCACCTGCTTTTTATAACTGAAGTTTGCTGGACAAAATACAGTAAGCCAATATTTATTTTTTGTACTACCTTTTCTGTGATATACAGAAGCAACCTAGTGTTTGGCCGTATAGTAAGACTCCAATAGTGATGTGTATGTAAGGCTCCATTGTTAATGTCTTCACGATAATGAACGTCGTGAGGACCCGTTTACCCCTTGATTGTCGTCGTCCCATGGATTGTTTCTCAGTTCTTCTGCTATAACTATGGTTTGCCTTAAGTTTAAGCCCACTTTTTATTGTATCAACTGGACTCTTGTCTATTCTTTCTTTGTATTGTTGTTTCCCTTCAAGATTTCAACAATGCTTAACCCCTGCCTCCATCTATTCATTCGAATGGAGATTTCTTTTTTTTTCATATACAGGGTGATTCATAAAGTACTGAAAAATAGGCCTATGAATAGGCCTATAAAATGTAGGTCTATAAGTTGTAGTCTAGATAATATAGGCCTATGCTATAGGGGTGCCTAATTGTTCAATCTAATAAAAGCTTGCTATGTGCATCCCATGAATTACTTGTGCGGATCTCCAACTGCACTTGACAGGGACGTTTTGTAAATTGTGTTGCAGCAACCTGCGTGCTGTCAAGTCGTATGCGTAGTATTACAATTTCGTCGTAGCCACTTCTTTGAACGTAGAAGTTGACCGTTAGGTTGGAACGTGTAGGCCTGTACTTGGCCTTTTACTCTTTGTCGTTTACATTAATGATTTATGGTGTGATATTAATACACAGCTATTTAAATTTGCAGACGATGTTAACCTGTATGGGTGATATTCAGATGACGTTAAATTGGAAAACCCATCAAATTTGATTGAAGATTGGTAAAAAGTTTTGCAACTTCCCATTGCTAAACATAAATGCAATAGTTTGTACTTGGGAGCAAAGAATCAAAAAAACAATTACGCACTACATGGTTTCAAAATTTCCATGCAAATTGTGTTCCAGACATCTGCTACTAGCTAGCCTTGTTCCCTTCACCTACTGTGTTGAACCTGTAGGATTTATCCGTAGCTGACATGCTCTCAGTCACTCCTCAACCATGACAGGAGCAGTATCATGGTGTTTATTCCTGTGGTCAGCCGGCCAGGATGGGCAAACCCGAAGCAATCTCGAAAACCCACTACGATTGTTACTGAAGCTACAGTGACGAGAATAAACCTGAGTAACTGTGACAATCCGAACTTGACATGTTGTGTGTGTAAATTGACCACTTATAGGACATCTGCCCTCAATGGAGACAATAACCCATTTTGGCCCAGGATCGCCCCTCATCTCATATTGGCGTCCTCACAATGGGAAAGGACTTATTTTCAACAAATCTCTGTGGACCCGAAGGTACTTAAAACCTAACGGCTTCAAACGATCATCATCTGAAAACAGCGAGTTGTGAGTATGGTAAGTACAATAACTGCTAAATCACGTGTGTATTGAGTTTTTGTAATAACGGAGTTACAGTTGCAAAACTGCCATCGATGTTTTTCTTGAACTTTATGATACAATCCAATATTCTATCTAACCTCGTAGACTTTAGTGGGGTTACCAGTATTGTTACCAATACTGTGTGGCCATTCAAGTTAGAATTAGTAATTTTTGAGCGCATTATCATCAGGAAGTACTGTGTGTACTTCAAATGATAATGTTCGTTTGTTATATGAGATTTGACGCACACGCATGAACGCATCGGTCACGAACTCAAACGAGATTACGATGCGTGATCCAAGATGGCAGCCCCAGACCCAACCCACGAAATGGTGCCCCATGTTTATTGCAACGTTATTTGCGAATATTTAGAGAAGTTTCATGTTATCTGCAAATGATTACAAGTAAGGTGAACACCCGCACATGTCGTTTATGGTTCTGGTGTGAATTTTTGTAATTTCGACCACGTTTTGGTGTTACCTAACATACAAGTGCAGTGAAGGCAAAATTTCAGACAGGCCGTTGGGATGGGAACAAAATTCATTTTGGTATGCAATGAGTCTAGTGAGAAGTTAAAATTAGAAGTTGCAACTAGAAGTTGCAATTACAACTAAGGTGAATGTCCTCACATGTCATTCATGGTTTTGGTGTGAAATTTCGTCAGTTTGACCACATTTTGGTTTATCCAATATACAGTGCAGTGAAGGTGGAAGTTCAGGCAGGCTATTGGGAAGGGAACCGCATTAGTGTTGGCGTGCAATGAGTCCAGTGACCACTAGAAGTGCCAGCAATTCTCTGCAACTAAGAGTAGAGGCGAGTAGTGACCAGTTGCTCACAGGTTTAGATGCTAGTTAGCTTCTTGAAAACACATGTCAATTTAGACACAGTCTTAAGATAGACCTACCCATTGAATTTTGCAACTCCAGTGCTGTCAACATGCCAAGTAACGGTTCTCCACCCCAGCCCCCTACAGGTAGTGATGACGATGGTTATGACACCATCCTTCGTGGACAATCACCTCTCAGCTCACCCCTCAATACAAACAGTAGTACGTCAAATTAAACCTCTTCATGATAGGCTTACCACATTAGAAACAGAAGGAGCCCTATTTCATTCTAGGTTAAATTATCGGGATAACATTTTTAATTCTAAACTAAAAGTATCTGCAGATGATGGAGCAAAGAGATGGTCAGGCAAACTCATCCATCTCGCAGCTACAAGGGATCTCCCAACCAGTCACAGCCAAGATTGATGCAAAGGGGAACCACTACGCCACACAGTTTTAAACAAATATCTATCTCAGGATGCATCTCAAATGTCAGTGCAAGTTCAAGGAGTGATACATTTGAAGAAGACAGCAGACACGAATGACCATACGCAAGCACTAAACTGATAACATGGTCATGAAGTGAGCAGATAGCTGATTATGAACAGTTCTAAAGATTCGTTAACTTCTACATTGTTAGCTAATCAGCCAAGGTTTATCTAATTTATGATACTGTTAACTACTCTCCTTGCCAGCTCTTTGACCTTCCCCTTCCCCGCATACTCCTTCCTACTTCCCCTATGGTCATTGGTCCCCAGAAAAACACTGCACCAGTTGAACATTCTCCTATCAGGGCCCATCATTTTGAATGTAAAAAATGTATCTGCAGATCCACTGAAATTGTGAGTGACAATTCATATCATGTCTTCTTGTGCAACCTGTAGACACAGAGAGTGTTACCCCATCAGCCTTTAAGTTAAATTAATCTTTCACAAAAGGCTGATGAGGTACCAATTTCTGTGTCTACAGGTTGAACGGGATGACATGAATTGTCAGTCAGAGTTTGAGTTGGGGCAACACTTTCTTTGTCTACAGGCAGCTTACAGCACAGTAGTATTTAAGTCCCCAAACTCAATGATCAACACGCCCACATCCCAAGTGCCACAATAAACTGTTTTCGTAGTTACCCACCGCACAACGAGTACTCCAGACTACTAGCAACCATTCCCCTACTGAATTGAAACCTGGTGATAGTTTACTCGACTGTTTGAAATTGACGGACATTTACGTTGAAGAGAAACAGTTAAAGGGTGATTGTCTGCAAAATCTCGTGCGAATAGGCCTCCACGGGAAAATTAAAGATTAGTGCTTTCCAAAACAATCGTTGACTTGGAAAATATTTTGTGCGATGCAAGCCAGACTGCGACTACGTCCAGGGCAAATGCTAGTCGCTCACCATCAGTTTCATGCATCACAAACTTTCGTCAATTTACAAGTAAAGCCGTCGCCATCTTGGATTTAAGGGCTCCTGGAAAAATTTCGAAGTGACTCCATATCTAAATATGGTCGTACATGCATGCACATTCATCATGCCGATTTTCATGCTTTTATGAAAAAACTGAACAATTAGTAAGTAAGTAGTAAGAAAGTGATGGGAAAAAAACAATACCATCTTTCAGAATATCCTATACATGTCCATTTTGGGCTATTACAGAACTCGCAGGTACACTTTGAACCCGAAAATCTCTATAACATCCAATTGAAAAAAAGGGCAATGATGCGAAATAAGGGTGATATATTTAAAATACGGTTTTGGGGCGAATGAATGCGTTTAAGTAAAATATGTATATCACCTTTCCTGTCTAGAATAATGTGAAACAAAAATGATCAGCACACAATTATTATGCTTTTGATTTGTTGACGGTTAAGGAATTACAGCCCGAAAAACAGCTTTTCAACCGTCATTTTGACCTCCATCTTGGATTTAAGGGCTCCTGGGAAAATTTCGAAGTGACACCATATCTAAATATAGTCGTACAGGCATGCACATTCATCATGCCGATTTTCAGACTTTTATGAAAAAAGTGAACAATTAGTAAATAAGTAAGTAGTAAGTAAGTGATGGAAAAAAAAAACAATCCCATCTTTCAGAATATCCTACGCATGTCCATTTTGGGCTATTAGAAAACTCGCAGGTGCACTTTGAAACCGAAAACCTCTATAACATCCAAATGAAAAAAACGAGCGTTGGCTCGAAATAAGGGTGATATATTAGAAATACGGTTTTGGGGCTGAATGAATGCGTTTACGTAAAATATTATATCACCTTCCCTGTCTAGAATAATGTAAAACAAAAACGTTCAGCACACAATTATTGTGTGCTGAACGTTTTTGTTTCACATTATGCTTTTGATTTATTGACGGTTAAGGAATTACAGCCCAAAAATTAATTTTTCAACCATCATTTTTTTCGCCATCTTGGATTTAGGGCTGCTGGGAAAATTTCGAAGTGACTCCATATCTAAATACGGTCGTACAGGCATGCACATTCATCATGCCGATTTTCACGCTATTATGAAGTAAGTAAGTGATGGAAAAAAACACAATCCCATCTTTCAGAATATCCTACGCCGTCCTACGGCATCCTACGCTATCCTGCGGCATGTCCATTTTGGGCTATTACAGAACTCGCAGGTGCACTTTGAACCCGAAAACCTCTATAACATCCAAATGAAAAAAACGAGTGTTGGCGCGATATAAGGGTGATATATTTTAAATACGGTTTTGGTACTGACTGAATGCGTTTACGTAAAATATGTATATTACCTTTCCTGTCAAGAATAATGTGAAACAAAAACGTGTGTGCTGAGCGTTTTTGTTTCACATTATGCTTTTGATTTGTTGACGGTTAAGGAGTTACAGCCCAAAAATCAGTTTTTCAACCGTCATTTTGGCCGCCATCTTGGATTTAGGGCGCCTGGTTAAATTTCGAAGTGTCTCCATATCTAAATATGGTCGTACAGGCATGCACATTCATTATGCCAATTTTAACGCTTTTATGAAAAAAAGTGAACAATTACTAAGTAAGTAAGTAGTAAGTAAGTGATGGGAAAAAAAATCCCATCTTTCAGAATATCCTACACATGTCCATTTTGGGCTATTAGAGAACTCGTAGGTGTACTTTGAACCCGAAAACCTCTATAACACCCAAATGAAAAAAACGAGCGTTGGCGCGAAATAAGTGTGATATATTTGAAATACGGTTTTGGGGCTGAATGAATGCGTTTACGTAAAATATGTATATTACCTTTCCTGTCAAGAATAATGTGAAACAAAAACGTTCAGCACACAATTATTGTGTGCTGAACATTTTTGTTTCACATTACGCTTTTGATTTGTTGACGGTTAAAGAGTTACAGACCAAAAATCAGTTTTTCAATCGTCATTTTGGCCGCCATCTTGGATTTAAGGGCTCCTGGGAAAATTTCGAAGTGTCTCCATATCTAAATATTATCGTACAGGCATGCACATTCATTATGCTGATTTTCATGCTTTTATGAAAAAAGTCAACAATTACTAAGTAAGTACGTACGTAAGTAAGTACGTGATAGAAAAAAAAAGAATCCCATCTTTCAGAATATCCCACACATGTCCATTTTGGGCTATTAGAGAACTCGTAGGTGTACTTTGAACCCGAAAACCTCTATAACACCCAAATGAAAAAAAACGAGCGTTGGCGGAAATAAGTGTGATATATTTGAAATACGGTTTTGGGGCTGAATGAATGCGTTTACGTAAAATATGTATATTACCTTTCCTGTCAAGAATAATGTGAAACAAAAACGTTCAGCACACAATTATTGTGTGCTGAACGTTTTTGTTTCACATTATGCTTTTGGTTTGTTGACGGTTAAGGAGTTACAGCCCAAAAATAAGTTTTTCAACCGTCATTTTGGCCGCCACCTTGGATTTAAGGGCTCCTGGGAAAATTTCGAAGTGACTCCATATCTAAATATGGTCGTACAGGCATGCACATTCATTATGCTGATTTTCACGTTTTTATGAAAAAAGTGAACAATTAGTAAGTAAGTAAGTAGTAAGTAAGTGATGGGAAAAAAATCCCATCTTTCAGAATATCCTACGCATGTCCATTTTGGGCTATTAGAGAACTCGCAGGTGCACATTGAACCCGAAAAACTCTATAACACCCAAATGAAAAAAACGAGCGTTGGCGCGAAATAGGGTGATATATTTGAAATACGGTTTTGGGGCTGAATGAATGCGTTTACGTAAAATATGTATCTTACCTTTCCTGTCAAGAATAATGTGAAACAAAAACGTTCAGCACACAATTTGTTTTTGTTTCACATTATGGTTTTGATTTGTTGACGGTTAAGGAGTTACAGCCCAAAAATCAGTTTTTCAACCGTCATTTTGGCCGCCACCTTGGATTTGAGGGCTCCTGGGAAAATTTCGAAGTGACTCCATATCTAAATATGGTCGTACACGCATGCACATTCATTATGCTGATTTTCACGCTTTTATGAAAAAAGTGAACAATTACTAAGTAAGTTAGTAGTAAGTACGTGATGGAAAAAAAAACAATCCCATCTTTCAGAATATCCTACACATTTCTATTTTGGGCTATTAGAGAACTCGTAGGTGCACTTTGAAACCGAACACCTCTATAACATTCAAATGAAAAAAACGAGCGTTGGCGCAAAATAAGGGTGTTATAATTGAAATACGGTTTTAGGGCTGAATGAATGCGTTTACGTAAAATATGTATATTACCTTTCCTGTCTAGCATAATGTGAAACAAAAACGTTCAGCACACAATAATTGTGTGCTGAAC
>JAHWFP010212249.1:58945-73771 GCA_023313725.1 Lithobius niger | reverse complement strand
GCATGCATGTCAAAATGGATGTAATTCAGCGAACCTTACACTAGGCTACGTGTTGAGTAATAGAGACCAGGCTGTACAGTAAATTGATTTCTTTTTACTAGTAAAACTGCGTCAGGCCTTCGATTGTTTCTTGGCGCTGTTCGCCTTGGCAACAAACCTGTTATCATTATTAATAATAAAAATAGGCGATTGGAGAGGGAAAGTTAAACGTTAGAGACAGCACTGTTGTGTTGACGACTTGCGATGTCTCAGTCAGGAAGAGTTAAATGGCCTGCTACTAGCGGATTATAGTCGTTCTTCCTTCGTTTGGGAGTGTTAAATCGGGCCAAGAATCAAGATACAAGTATCTGTTAACTGAATTTCGTAGTTGCTGCATTAATGCCTGACGTGTATGCTGTAGTAGTGATACGTCGCATGAAGACTGGTACTTTTAGAATATTGGCACAGATCTGGTTGTAGTGGGGTAGATAAGCCTTAGCATTTTATTGAAGAAAAGACACAATTTGGCACACATACTAGTTTAGGCATACTGATAAATATGGGTACAGAGCCAACTGAATTTCAGCCGGTATTGGAAAACTGAAGTGTTTACTTAGCCGAGCAGGTGAAGAGAACGAGCTCCAAACCGAAGTGAATTTGGCTTTCGAGCGTCTGTTTGCCAGGGGTTGTTTGTCTGTTTGGGGGCGTTAGCACTTTTGTTCTGACTTGGTTGAAATTTCATGACGAGTGAGCTTTGGTGCATGAAATACACGAGGTGGAAGATGAAATTCCTACCTCGAAAGTTTTCGAAGATATTCGGATTTTTCGTTAGATAGTTAAGACGATTTTTTTGTAGTCGCGAGACCGGTAATTAAGGCTAACGGTCTCGAAACCTAGACGAACAACAGAAAGCCATTTGCCACAATATGCCACAGTGAAATTTCTTTTAGTGTTTATAATGAAGAAATAGTAAAAAAAAAAAACTGTTACTGCCTATTTCACACGTTTGACGCAACACCGCCACTTCGTTTGCCATTTCTAAAACAGGGTTCCCACCAACCTGGAAAACCTGGAAAACTCTGTGAATTGAAACTCGGGGAAAAAAGTGAAGATTTTAAATAATGTACTTCCCATTTAAAAATTTCAGCCTTTTTAACACAAAACTGGTAAATTGTGTGAAAGAAATTCCTTCCTAATATTAGGGTAAATAGCCTGGAAAATAAATTCACGTACTCTGGAAAACCTGGAAAACTCAGGGAAATTGATTTCAGTATTTTGGTGGGAACCCTGTATAACAAATCTCGTGCGTGGTGGCAGAGCTTTCCAAAGCACTCTTAAAGCGCTCTTCGGTGTTCGCTTGCTTCCTATTCATATTAAATCCGTGCAGCAAACTAAAAAAATGAGCTTGATCCCTTTCCATCGGAGGTAAAGTTTTAGACGTGGAACGTCTTGCCTTACTAGTACCGTGATATTTTGGAGTATGATAACAATTAACACGTAGGCAGCTTGAGGGGTCAAAAGAAGGTGAAAAGGTCAAATTTTGCCTCAAAATTAGAATTTTATAAATTTTCTTGTAAATTGTTTCTTTTACAAAAAATATCACCTTTAAACATAATTGAAAGAAATAAAATTTCATGTTTTTTTTTGTCACAACAAAAAAGCTGCTAGATTCAACGGTTTTGTAAGAAAGGAGGCTACTTATATAATGAACACCAATTTCTGCCTCCGTACTGATACAGTACGTGTTCCTAATGACTGTCCATTGTCGTTTTCTGGCTCAAGGACAGTTTGTTCAACATCGTCGAAATCTTATTTTACCAAAGCACTGCTAAAAGGCGTCAATTTTCCGGCACGCACGTGTACGGGCATTGAGTTAGCAGGCGAAAGACACGATTTCTACCTCAGTCGGCCTTGGCCATCTCCTTATTCTGCTTCAAGGTCGTTCAACGCTGTTCACGCCGAGCATGCATGGACTAACCATAGTACGTAATTTTCGCACATATTTAAAAGGTTATAAACTTATTTTTAACGTGTAATATTCCAGAGAAGGCTTACGACCTGTCGTTCTACAACGGCCCGGCCCGTGTGGGATAGCGGCCCAAAATGAGAGATATAGAACATGCGGTAATGATATCAAGGACACTCCGTCGAACCCTACCGACTCACCTTTATGTCACTCCTGGTAAATCCTTTACAGCGTAATTTTAACGTATTTTCTCTGTTAAAGCTAACTGTCTCAGCATGTCAACAAGTTGTCATTTACTAAAGATATTTCGGTTATGATTGCACTGAGATAACTTCAAGAATCGCATGTCCGCTTACGAACTTGAAATGTTCTAAATTAATCAACATTTTTATTATGAAGGGAGCTGTGCAGCGGACAACTAAATTAAACATCCGCCCGCATCTTAGAAATATTTCATTAATATTCATCAAACCAAAATAAAAAAATAACTGCTTCGGAAGAGTTTTGATGTTAGCATACTACTTTAACGGCCTCCCTCCCCCATCCCCCTCAACTATCTCCACCCCAAGTTACAAAGTTCGGCTCTTATTGCGAGATGCATTCTCCTGACGGAAAAAAAATCATATACAGGTAAACCAGTAAATAAAGAATAAATCGCAAGTAAAACGTAAGCGAAACAGACAGCCTGCATTAAAGACTGGCCTTGTGAAATTATAAAATACAATAATCTGAGAAAGAACTAAAGAAAAACAATTGCCCCGACTGTGACTCAAACACAGAACTTCCCGCTGACTACGCCGGGCGCTCCAATCAGTTTTGCCAGATACCTGCAAGCAATTGCCCCCGAAATCACAACGCTGCCCCTCTAGAAAACCCTTAAAATATTTCTCAGTATTAGTAGAAACAATAACATTTACAGCAAAAACAATCAAAAAAATAAATACAAATAAAAATAAAAAAGTAAACAAATAAAAAAAAATACAGTTAATACCTTCGTTGTTACATGCACATTACTCCTAAGGCAAACACAAAGCGAAAATTATATACTCTACACTGGAAGATTATTGCAGACAGACGACTTTGCGTGGCCCAGGCTTGGTTAACAATGCCATCTAGTATGGGATTTGGACAGCGCTGGCTGTAACCTCTACTAATAAGCTGCCACCAGTCGAATACCATGAACGCTGTTACACTCCTTACTGTGGCAATGAAGACATTCGACTTATTTATTAAAGAAAGAACTTACATTTATTAATCAACGAAAGCAAGTTTCTAGAAGGGTGCTAGTGCTTCGCACATCAAGTTCAGATTGTTGGATTCATGGCGACTAATTATTGCTGTCTGATTGTTGTTGTTCATTATCAGTGTTTGGGCGAAAGCTAGCAACTGCTTCTCTTACCCAAGACATTAAACCCGCGATTTCTGGTATTCAATACTAAATCAAGGACCACGCTAGTGGTCCGTCCGCCAAGTTCAAGAATTGTCACACTTCATTGTAACATCATTGTATAAGAAAGTCATTATTTAACTCCTGCATTGTTGTTGTATGGCCACTAGCTTTGGTACTTTATCTGAAACCAGAGTTGAGCGTATTTCACGATGATGAGGATAAATACCTATGTGGCAAAATAGCTTGAAAATTGTTGGAAATGGGAGGTGTTTGTGCCCTGACAAGCAATAGTTGTATTTCAATCAAGTGCACAAACGGTATCAAGGTGATAAAAGTGCGTGAAGATCGTTGATTTCAGCTGACTATTTACTACTGACTATTGACTAATTCCGCTCATATAAAATAAATTATGCGACAGGTACGAATGAAATTTGGTATTCACCATTGTTTTAACTCCAATACGTGCCTTTTAAGGTTTGACGTTTGGGAGGCATTAACTAAAAAGATTGCAATCATTTGTAATGCTATTTTTCTGTATGTTGGGAAAACGCCACCGGTGATCAAAATAAGCATTACTCGTTATTAGTGTTAACGAGTAACAATGCAAACGGACTGCCAGAAATAATCGGCAACACAACATAGTTTATAAAATGCACACGCATGCATGCATGGTTCCGGGCCACTAAGCTATTAATAAATCCGCAGTCCGCGCTACTTATTGTTGATGGTTGAATGGAAATAGGGCCTTAGGGCTTCGGGCAGATGACCAGGAGTGATTAACGCTCGTCAAACCCTTTAACCCTTTTTTGGAAATCAGCAAACGCTTTAATTTATATGATTGAAGTCCTCATTCCAGCGAAACTAAAAAAAATTAATATCTCCGTTCGTATTCAATATTTATTGACCAAACTTGGCCAGGTAGTAGATAAATGGGCAGTGGCTACAAAAAAAAGACGCCACAGAAAAAAAATACAAAAGAAGCGATATCTAAAACAAAACTCACAAAAGTTCACATGTTAAATCAAAAACTTGACCATTGCTACCGATAGTAGCAATGGTCAGGTTTTGGATTTAACCTTTGATCTGATACTCGGTGGGATTAGCTTGGCAACTAATGTAGTAACTTGGTGGCAGCCGTTTTGGCTCTGATATCACTACTTTGATTGGCTGAAACTTGGCGGGTTCTTTCACCCTTGTGGGTTTTGTTTAAGATAATAATACTACAGAAAGCTTCGGAAATTGTATAGAATGACGGGGTTTACCGAGTAGACAACAGAAAGTCCTGCTTCAGAGCTGTGCATAAAGGATTTCAATACGAAAAAGGTACCTCAATATCGGTGATTTCATGCTACTACGACTACTACTACTTATTACTAGCTAATTCCACTCAGATAAAATAATTTTTGCGACAGATATGCTTGAAATTTGACATTCAGTTTACGTTTGACTCCAATAGATGCATTTTATGGTTTGACATTTGGGGATGTTTTAAATCCAGAGATTGTAATCATTTGTAATGCTATTATCGCGAACATTGCGAACACGCCATCTGTTATAAAATTATTCTTTCCTTTCCTTTGATTTTATTGAGGCCAGAACCCTGCATTGAACGCCCCAACTAAGTTCTAAACATTACAAACACTCAACACTACCACTACAACTTATGTCCACTACACTACAATGAAACGCAAGTACAAATTAATTGCAAAGCAACGGCCAACCACCGCTGCCGATCCGCACAGCACGCCCCAGCCACACTTGTCACGCCGATCCACTATGCAAATACACGAACGCACTCGCTGGATCACGAACACACTATCTTCTACTGTGCACAGCTAGATCACACGATCGCTCTCGCCGGATCACGAACACACTATCTTCTTCTACTGTGTACAAGCACAATCCCAACCACAACGGAGCTAGGAAAGATGGGGTGGGGTGGCGGGGAGGAAGCCCTAAACCACTAGTCCTGCATCTAAACAAAACAACGCTACAGCTCGCAATCTGGCGACTGGATTTTGTCCTCGCGAGTGGGACAGTAAATCCGCGAAGGCTGGAAGAGCTCGGAGCCATGAGGCAAGACGCGCTCTCTCTTTGACAAATCTGCGACAGAAGAGGAGCACATGTTCCGGCGACTCGTCCACAAGACACACGGGACAGAGTGGGGAACCCACCCACCCATTCATAAACTTATGCGCACGGAGTAACGTACGTCCAACACGCAGCCTGGAAAGCACCCTTGCTTCCATGGAACCGAGCTTGTCAATATTTGATGCTGTGCCGCACACCGGATGGATAGCATATAATCCCCTGCCCCCAGGCGTTGCGTCGCACGCTTCCTGCCAGGAGGACACGGCCCACTGTCGAACCGCAGGCCTCCTCATACGGGCAGAGAGCACTGGGACCAGCCAAGCACTGTCCTCCATAGCCGAGTAACAATGCAGACTCGGGTAACATATTGTTTCCGTTTCACAATTAAAACGAAGTGATACATTGTAATTGTAACTTATCTAATATAAATAAAGTATATCATCAACTACTAAACTGTTTATGGGGAAGAAAATCCGCGCAGGGTTACCGCTCCTTAAATAAAAAATAAAATTAAAAAACAGAAAAATAACCTAGATAAGCCTAAACTAAACGAAACTAACTTTTACAATCAAATGAATACTATGGCCACTTTATTGGAAATATAATTAATCAGCGACCATTACTTAAAGCAAAGTTACGATTTTCTTCAGGTTCTTCAAGAAATAATTTACAATTATATTTTCATAAGGAGCTCACAATCAATACTTACACTAAAGCAAAACCATAAAACGACCAAACGGGGTGATATCATACAAAAACCCCATAAGGGTAAAGGGACCCATCAAGTTTTTGCCATAGAAAGTAGTGATATCAGAGCCAAAATAGCTGCCACCAAGTTTTCCGTCCGAACCCTGATCACCCAATCTGAACTGACACCTCGGTTAAGCTTGAGTGATCAGGGTTCAGACCACTAAACTCGGTGGCAGCCATTTTGGCTCTGATATCACTATTTTCTACGGCAAAAACTTGATGGGTCCCTTTACCCTTTTGGGTTTTTTGTATGATTTATGTTTACAACGGTGATCATTATTACAGAAGGAATAACAACAGCTCAAACGTTGGTCATGCAACATCATAAAGTCCAGAGATAGGCAGAGAACACAGTCAGTACACACCATTCTATTAAGGTAGTTAAAGAATGATTTGTGTAACACAACTAAGCATGCAATCGGAAGGCAGTTAGCAACATTCAGTCAAACCGACTGCCTGAATTCCCAGACTGATGTTTAAATGATTATACCAGTTTGGACGAAACTATTTTCAAGTAGGTGGCTAATGTCACCACACAGTAATCCATATCGCCTTGATGTTTAAAACAGCCACGCAACCGATCTCCTTACTGTAGCCTACGGGCATCCATTGTTGGAAAGCCTAACCGCGAAACTAGTCTTTCAGTCAGCTCCGCATCTAAGCAGCTGAACTCTGTCAACAAACGATGCCTCTCATCTCACTATGCGATGTCCTCCAGCGGCTACTCGATCTCTAGTCAAAAAAATGCTGAGGCATTCCTTCAAGGCTTTTATATCCAAAAGGCATATCCACTAGCGTTCGCACCCTGCATTCGTGTGCTTCGGCTCTTACCTGCGCAAGCCAATCAAAGATACCGTTATATTCTTAACAAGTGGCCAATCCCTTTAGATTTCTTATCAAGGAAAATTGAAAATTGGAAAATTCTTATCCGCATCTTTAGGAGCTAAGATGCCCAGTGTCCCAGCTCTTTTACAGGTCTCCAAGCCATTCTCTCTTGGGAAGAGAAGCTGTAACTAAGAAAAACGCCGCTGGGCAGTAAATGTTGACTGAGATCTGACCGTTACTGCATCCCATTACGTGAGCTGCCTACACGCGTTGCTAAGATGTTAGTACACGTCATGCCTTAAGGGCACAAAAAGTAAACATTCTGAATTTAAATTCAACAAGTGCGTAAAATCTAAACGCAAAGCCAACTTCCAGCCACTGCAATGCGTTTCTCTCACAGATACTACAAGCGTACAACAAGAATCAATAAGCATTCAGTTTTTAGGCTTAATAAATACAGAGTAGTTAAACTCAAACTGGCAGACATTTACTGTAAATAAAGCAGTGCTCTTGGACTTGGAATTACTTTAAACCTCAAGTAAAACCGATACTACTAATACAACAAAATAATAACACCAGATAACTTAGATTGTCTAAAAGTTCAAACTTAAAGATAAGATTCTTAGTGCACCGCTAATTTAAAACCCATAGTTAACTTTAAAATTTACAGTGTAAACTTGATTTCAATACACTAAAGAAACCAGCCAGCTAGAGGGCCACTAACTGAACCCACATACTTTAATAGCAATATTTTCATTACGTAGGCGGACCGTTCATAGAGATTGCTAGCATAACAATAGAATTTTAAGACCATAAAAATCTAGTGATGTGCAGAATGAACCGAGCACGACAAACATGACATTAAAGAACTGTAACCAGGTATTTAATGCAAGCGTTTGCATGAGTTACCTAAACACTCGAGCACCTGCATTAATGCTGAATCCAGCAGAAGCACGCTAGTGTGTCGGTTGTCAAGTCTCAAATAGCGATCTCCATCACACGCCCACACAAAAGGAACTGACTTCTAGTTTTCCATGAAACCCAGAATCAGGGCTGAAACAAAAGAGGTTAGTGCAGGCATAAGTACCACCATCAATGTAGAGCCGCGAGTGACGTTGCCAAGGTCTATTCACAACTACTACGAAAATTAAAATACATTTAATTTTACAAGACCAGTATACTTTATGGTGCCCATCTTACATGCAGTAGGATGCAGTGGATTGCAAACAAGTACTAAACAAATACGAAGATTCAGACATTGCCTTAACGGTCACCCCGATCAGTGAACTATAGTAAATGGGTGGCCTAAAGAAAGGGAAGTTAATCATTAATAACAAGGGAAATGATGATAATTAAGACATGACACCAATACACTACTATTATGTTGTCCCTGTCGGTAGGTAGCTCAGCGGTTGGGCTCTATCCTTAACTTACACCACACTAGAAGATATACAAGTATGTCCAACAATTTATGAGTGTTTACCCAAGGTATTCAAGGTATTCATGTTACAAGGTATCTATGAACAGAAAAAATAGCAAACACAGTGCATAGCAAGACACAAGCACAGTGCAAGACACAGAGCATAGCAAGACAAAAATAGCAAGACACAAGTACATCGGTTCACCATTTATAGCTACGAGGTATCTATTTTATTGGACCACGAAAAACAGCTGAACGTTTACCCAACAGTTTTAATGACCCACCAACTTTAAGACAAACTTTACTGAGAGTGCAAGGCAAAATTTCCTTTTTAAGTCATCTACACTTATTTAAACCTAGGGCCGTCGTCACTTCCACTGTCGACATAATGGAGCAGCTCTGCTTTCTTTACTGTTTGGCTGTTTGGCCCAAAAAGGTCGGCCTTTGAAAGTAGTGATATCATTCAACCAGGTAAAGGCCGCCATGCTACTTAGCTGGAGAGTAACATGAAAACATTGGTCGATGAAAAGTAAAAATTACAAACAAAAACGTCAAGTGTTCCGTAAAAAAACCCGAAGCCGTGCGCCCTACAATAAGTAAACTACAGACCGCCTCTTTATCAACAGCAATACATCGTTTCACAATCGGTCTTTTAACAATTAGAAACGGCCTCGCTGTCTCGTTGTTGTTTGGGTTTTGGTTCTTGGCTATTGGGCCATTTTGTCACCTTGATGATTCCTCAACCCCATGTCCGATTCCAAATTTTTCTTTTGATAAACCGTGTCCAGACCGTGTCCATGATACTGCATGCAATGTTTGGTTTGCATAGTCCTTGTGGTTTTCACGTGATGGGCGGTCTAAGATTACATTGGAGTGCAATCATAGAGGAGCTTCGCTTCAACAAAGGTTCCTCGAGTTCACCTACAATTTACTCTTATTAACTGAGACAGTTAATTTTCCCCCTCTGAGAAATAGTGACCTTGAGCGTGAGCATTTAAATGCTGACTCTCAGATTTATATCTGACCTAATAGTCAAGGTCCTGAAGCTAAGGCTTCACACTAAAAGCCTTTTTCCCACCAAATGTTTTCAATTACAGATCTAACACCATACAAATAAGGTCTTAAATAGGCTATGTCCCAGATAATAGTCATACACTTTCTCATTGGTCCCAGTTGCTCTCTCTCCCTAAGAGTTAGTTTCCTGCAGAGATACAAACATGGGTGCTCTTTCCCTGCTATGTTCGGAAGACTACCACACCCATGTCCCAATAATCATGAAAGGCTTAGTAAAATTATGAGCTTTCAATACAGGTTTAGACAAAGCAGCAGCTTTATTATGTACAAAGAAGCCTTCCTTATCTTCATACCAGCACACTAGATTAGGTATTGTCTTCTTTAAGGCATCTGTTAATGGTGCACACATTTTCGAGTATCCAGGTAAATATCACTAATAATACCATACAAGCCCTAGAAATGATATTACATCAGTTTTACTAGTAAGTCTCTTGAAAGGTTGCATAGGTTGGACCTTGATGGTGTCTGGGGTCCTAAATGCAGTCCTGACTTCATGACCTAAGTAAATGACATAGTCACAGGCCACTTTATTTTTAAGAACGTTCACAGTTAATCCGGCAGATTTAACTGCTGACAGAAAAGCATATACCTTTGAGAGATGATCCTCTTGACAGCAACGTTGTCTTGGAAAGGACTGGTGAAGTTTTCTAGATATCTACATACTTGTTCATGAACTTCTGGAAGCAGAATGGGGTGTTCTTCATTCCCGTATTTGTGATCATTGGTTCAAATTTCCCTAATGGATTACAAATTGCACAACATAGCAGGTAGCCCTCCCTGCTGGCTAACCTGCCAAAATTCAAGGTTAAATCGAATACACTAATAAACAGCCAATGAACAGCCGTTTCTAGGCACTCCTTAATGTTCTGAATAGATTGGTCGTTTGTTTCCATGATTTCGTTCCATTCCTGATAATCAGCCACTAGATGGGGTTCACACCCTTCTTTACAGACTATTAATACAGGTTCTTTAAACCCTCAATCAGTACTTCGCACAGTTTTTCATTCCACATTCCACATTTTTCCAGGAATAACATCGTTAATTCTGACACGAAGCAACTCCCAAGATCTGATTGCACTCATGCTGGGAAATCCTACTCGAGCGAGTACTTTTAACAAAGCATCAACCACTGACTAACCATCAGCTTGTTTAAGGGGGATAGCTTCTAGAGCCTTAGCAGCTGAGTTCAGCATGGATAGTATGTACACAAACAACCAGCTTTAGCTCTGGGCCTAATCGACCCAACAATGTCTATAATTTGATGTTCGATGGGTTCTGAGACCATAGGCACTAATGCCATAGGGGCAATAGAGAGTTTTTTTCTGACTTACCATTACACTGATACAAAGTTTTCCACGTCATGAGCTATCTTCTCCAAGGTGTCCAGCTCATGCAGTTGCATGTACATTATGTAAGTTCATAGACTGTAACTCCGAAAGTGACTGCCTTTCCTTAGTTACTGGCTTGAAATACAAGTCGTTTTTAACCAAGAACTATTTATTAGGGTTTTGTTGGGACTCTGGAAGTTTGGGTGACTCTCAGCAATGCTCAAGCTTCCTGACGCTGAAGCTTCTTGAAGCTTTCTGCTGAAAGTTTAAAGAGCTCCATGAACTTCGCATCACCGGGTACCATCATCCGAGCCTAACAGACTGGTTTTGGTTTTAACTGAGTTCGTATCCTCAGCATCTGGAGCCTCTGGTTCCAGCTCGGCTTTGAGGATTGCATCCAAAGCGGGTATTGAAATCGCCATATCATGGGTACAAGTCAGAGGTGTGGCAGTACCCAGCTAAAAAAACTCTGTAGAAAAATTGCAGATGAAATCTGAAAAACTTCATAAATAATCTGCAGTTATTTGGCCACTGTCTGCAGCTATAAAACTGAAGTTTTTCTGCAGATTTTAACCTGCAGTTTTTCTGCAGAAGAGGAACTACAGAAAAAAAAATGTCACTTTCGAAACCTTAGTAGTCATTTCAGCTGCCACTTTAGTAAGGAAATTTAGAGACATTATTTATTTTTGAAACCAACATCGAATTTATACGTCATATCATTATAATCTTAGGTTCACAGTGATAGTTGTAATTCAACTTTATATACCTAACCATTCTCTAAGCCTAATCTGTATGAGCCCAGGTTTGTATATTGTGGATATCCAATAAAGTAAGGCACCTGTTTACGTGCCTTTAAACAATCAATTGGCATAATTAGTTCTGCACACTTACAACCTCTTTTTTATCCCACCCAAACACGTTCACAATTTAATAAGTGAAACAACGTAACATTTTTTTGCAATATCTGCAGAAAATGTACAGATTTTACCTTCAGCTTGCTGAGCATGAATAAACTGCAGAAATTCTGCAGACTTCATCTTCAGCTTTCAGCCAATCAACATACTTTGAAAAACAGTTATAATTTTCATAGTCCTAACTGCTTTTTCAAAACATGTTGACAGGCTTAAAACTTCTTTAGAAAGTACAAAGAAAGTACAAATAAACAATTAGATTAAAGTTATCCCTTTAAGAACGGCAGCCAGGCTGAATTTGGTTATACTTAGGACTAGCAATTAAAAAAAAAACAAAAAAAAAAGTTGACTGGCTTATATAAATAAATCGTCTCACACCCTGGAAATGGAGGAAAGAAGTTTGCTTCATTTTTTCAGAGGCTTTTATATCCCCTTTTTAATTTTAGTAGCAGTTGTGAAATAAAAATGTAAAAAAAAAACGTAAAGTTGTGTTGTGGTTTTTTTTATTAGAATTTCAAAACTGTTACAGACAACTTTAAAAAATGAAGTAATTTTGGGCATGGCGTGTGCTGTCAACATTTCTACTTAAAATATTAATTTCTGACTTGCACCAAAAAAATCGCGATCAACAACATATTAATTACCATAAAAAGTGATAATAATGATTTCCTACCTCCAAAGGGCAGTCATTTGTTATCATATATCAATTGTTGTGACCGTTAAACACCTTGACCATTAAACACCACTCACGTTTCCCTAATTTGTATACGGTTTGGCCGCCCGACTCATATCGAGGCCCTGGGACAAACGCGGCCAAAACTTAACAGAGAATTTCTTTCGTATTAGGGAAACTGTCCTATAAAATTTCGTTTGCTGTCAACACACAAGGTATTGTAATCCTAAAACACTGCTTCAGCAACAGTTAAAATACGTTTAGATTAGAAGCATTTTTTATTTTGGAGGAAAGTTGCATACACGATCGTTACTACTCCGTATTTAGAGCTGTGCTGTTAAGCCTATTTTTCCGGCGATCTAAATCGTAATAACTACTTTAAATTGAAACGCACTGAAAATTACTTCCTTTTGGCCCCTCAATATGGTCAGCATGACAGTGGGACGTTCGAATTTCTTCATCTTTATCCATAAAAAAGCAATCCTCCGAATCCATAATAACCTAATCCTTGTATGGAAATCTCCACATTTACAAGTTTTCGAACTTTCCATCGCGGACGCATTTTCGGGTGCTCCTGTTCTGGAGGGAATGGGCGCTTTTAAGGCACACCCGTCCTAAAAGGGTTAATAAACGTGACAACTTGCATAATCTAACCTATTTTACATTATGGAGCGTTGTTGCATACACTTTCGTAAAATTCGTTTCTGCCAAGCTCTGAAAATGAACAATAACTGCCGAAATTCTGCATGATTTTATTTCGGTTTGCAGTTTACAACATTGGTAGAAATTCTACAGATTTCATTTTCACCTAGCTGAGAGTGAACAACATCTGCAGAAATTCTGCAGATTTTGCCTTCAGCTTCCTGAGACTGAACAATAACTGCAGAAATTCTGCAGATTTTATATTCACTTGCTGAGAGTGAACAACAAACTGCAGAAACTCTGCAGATTTTATCGTTGCTTGCTAAGAGTGAACAACAAACTGCAGACACTCTGTAGATTTTATCTTTGCTTGCTGAGAGTGAACTGCAGATAATCGGCAGATTTTTCTTCACTTACTGAGAACTGCAGAAATTCTGCAGTATACTCCAAGCAACATTTGAAAATGTTCAAACATATGGTCAGTTGCCAACGCTTCCATTTGTAATGGGCCAAATGGAGTGTGTACCGTGTTGCGAGCTATACGATGTGCTATACTTTGCACATTTAACGCATTCTTACAATGGGTGTACTCTTGTAAACCGGGATGGCAGAACCAGTTTTCTGTCTATGACATCTTCAGAAGAGGCAGTATCTCAAAACACTTTGCAGGATTGACCATTAACAGTCCAATTAGTGCTATGCTTGCTAAACAAACTGTGCCTTTATGAACTGTGTGTGTGAAATGCGTTGCAATATACAGGGTGAGGCAACTGAAGTGTCCGGCAACAATGTCTTCTAAAGACGTGTAATTAGCTCAAATCGAAATACCTACCAATACTAAGCAAACCCGGGCGGATGTAATGTCTGCTGTAAATATGACCTTGAAAGATGCTTTCAAGGTCATCCAAAAGTTAACTCCGAAACTATGCAAGATAACGGCATGAAGTAAATTAGAAAGTTGTTTAGGATCATGAACCCAGGCCAACACAGAAAACGTAACAGAAATCGTGCCATAAACAAGGGAGATATGGGCAAAACAATGTGTGTAGTGCAGGAAAGCCGGTCAAAGGCAAGCAATACCTTTTTAGTAATTGTACAGCTGCCTCCTGGCTGGTTTCCTGTAACTGCTAATTGTTTCGCGTACGATCTAGGGAAACAATAGTATCAACGGTTAAAGTGACCTTGGGGAATGCGTTCAAGGTCATCAAAAACGCATCTCGAATACGAAGCAAGATAGGAAATAACTTCCAAATAGGAAAGTGCTGACCACCACGCAGTTAGTATAATTGCCAAGCAAAATTTTATTGCCAGATAAGGAAAATAAAAGGAACATCTCTCTCATTTGAGGATGTGACGAATGAAGCCTCCCAACTGCTAAAACAACCTTTATGGTCATTAGAAATTAGTATGTATTTACATAATAATCATGGCTCCATACACAAGTGAGCAGTATGTTGAGACGATAATAATTTATGGTGACTGCAACAAAAATGCAACACGAGCTGCCCAAGAGTTTGGACAAAGATTTCCTGGTGTGCAGCAACCTTCGAGGAACACTATTGTACGACTGCTTGCGCGAGCAAACGGTTCTGGATCACTAAAAAAAACGACCACCACATGAACGACCACGACCTGCCATACATGATGCTAATGCAGCTGCCGTAATAGCGTATTGCCAATTAAATCCACATACGAGTTCAAGGGCGATTTCGCATGGAAGTGGAATAAGTCAGCGATCAGTGCTAAAAATCCTACGGAATCACCATTTTCACCCTTA
>JAHWFP010212249.1:29241-58845 GCA_023313725.1 Lithobius niger | reverse complement strand
GAGGAACGTGACTATCCAGAACGTGGTGACCTTCCCAACTGGTTGCTGAACAAAGTACAGGAAAGTGAGAACTTTGTTGACAACATCCTGTACTCAGAGGAATCTCAATTTACTCGCGATGGGGGTCGTCAATACGCATAATTGCCACTGTTGGAGTGTGGATAATCCGCACTGACTCTGGGAAACACGACACCAGGTTAATTGGTGCGTCAACGTGTGGTGTGGTATAATGGGGGACCGGCTGGTGTGCCCCGTTTTCTACCAAGGCACGTTAACTGGGGCTCGGTATTTGCAAATGATCTTGCGAGAAGTGGTTGAACCCTTTGTGGACAATTTACCACTTGCTAGACGACGTGACATGATGTTCCAACATGATGGTGCTCCCCCTCACTTTCACGGTGATGTCCGCGACTCCCGTAATACGTTGTTCCCAGCTGCATGGATCGGACGGGGAGGACCTGTTAGCTGGCCAGTGCCCAACAAGGCCTCCCGATCTGTCGCCACTTGACTATTTTCTGGGGGCACTTTAAGGAACAGGTTTATCAAACATTGCCTGCCAGTATTAATGACCTGGAGAATAGGATCCGTGAGTGTTGTGCCTCAATTACTCCTGCGCAACTTCGTGCTGTTCGCGACAGTAGTGCACAGCGAGCGCAACACTGCTGCGGGTGGGCACTACGAACACATCCAACATTGATTAGTTTCTTACATCCTCAAATGAGAGAGATGTTCCTTTTATTTTCCTTATCTGGCAATAAAATTTTGCTTGGCAATTATACTAACTGAGTGGTGGTCAGCACTTTCCTATTTGGAAGTTATTTCCTATCTTGCTTCGTATTCGAGATGCGTTTTTGATGACCTTGAACGCATTCCCCAAGGTCATTTTAACCGTTGATACTATTGTTTCCCTAGATCGTACGCGAAACAATTAGCAGTTACAGGAAACCAGCCAGGAGGCAGCTGTAGCCTACAATTACTAAAAAGGTATTACTTGCCTTTGACCGGCTTTCCTGCAATACACACATTGTTTTGCCCATATCTCCCTTGTTTATGGCACGATTTCTGTTACGTTTTCTGTGTTGGCCTGGGTTCATGATCCTAAACAACTTTCTAATTTACTTCATGCCGTTATCTTGCATAGTTTCGGAGTTAACTTTTGGATGACCTTGAAAGCATCTTTCAAGGTCATATTTACAGCAGACATTACATCCGCCCGGGTTTGCTTAGTATTGGTAGGTATTTCGATTTGAGCTAATTACACGTCTTTAGAAGACATTGTAGCCGGACACTTCAGTTGCCTCGCCCTGTTTAAGATAAGTTATATTTGACCAACAGTTCTGGAAATTTGCTCTCACTCCTCATTTTGCTTGAAATCCCTTCCTCCACGCGAATTTCATGGTATTCGTTCGGACTGGTGGGTGAAACAAGCTACCAGTCCAATCAGCTCCTCTTTGCTTGTTTCCCATCCACAGTTTTTAGTTAAATGTTATTTCTTCTGTATTCCTGACAACGAGGAGCCAAAGCATGAATTTAATATCTTATCAACATGATCATCATGACGGGCGTCACTGTTCTCTCCGAGTTATATTGATTAAATATGCATGTCTTGAAAGGCGGGGAAATAATCTGTCAGAATCTCATTGACCTTTAAGCTACCTTAACTCTTAATAGATACCTGCTGTAGATTAAGCAGAGGCGTACTGCACTGCATAACAAAGACATTAAAATTAGTGACGAAAAATTAGGTTAGCAACCTTCGCTTGTAGTCTAACTCAAACTACAGAGTTGGTTTCACTCTGTTCAAAACTGTGTTAATTAATTGTGTGGGTAAACTAAATAGTTGGTGATGATGAATATTTTTATCTTGAAAGGTAATGCAAGAAAGATTGCATATTTCGGGCATGGAAAAATGTACCATCTTCTTCATAGAAAAACAATGGAAGGCTATAATTAACTTAGAAACCTTAGTCATCTTGTCTAACCACATTATGCTCGACTGTAGAAATATTAAGGAGTGTCACAAATTATTCAAAAGCTTGGACTATCCTAGTACAAAATGTAACTCCCCCTCCACCCCTCCCCCAACTCTGCAGGAAATTTCTAAACCCTACACACAAACTTAAAGGGTGGATTCTATGATACAAGGGAAGGATAAAAGGTCCTACAAACACGTATCTAGAAATGCTCCCTAAGAGCACTGCGGCCCTTCGAAGGTGGCCCCCAAAACCCGGTCCCACCTCAATAACTCGGAATCCGTTTGAGCTACAGTGATAACTTTGGTAGGCGAAATAACAGTAATAAGGGCTATGAATCCACCGCATTGGCAAAATGAAATTCACCCAGGAAGGGACCGAAATAGTAGGGGGGGACGACTTAGCTCTCCCACTATTTAGGCCGCGCCCTGGGTCTTAGCCCCCCCCCCCCTTGTGACTTGACCCCTTCCCCACCTTGGTGATGTTCAACGTCGCTCCATGTCTCATAGCAGAAATGGATTCCCCAGAAAGGGACCCACAAAGGGAGCCTCTTGTTGTAAACCCGTAGGACCAACCAGTATCTAGGAAAATGGATGAAAGAAGGCACTGCATGATCAAATTGAATGAACAAAACCTTGCTTTATAATAATAAATGTTTATTCTACGAAAGAATATGATAGAACAGCATACCATTAGATATCTCTGATGCACTGCCTACATTATGTAATGGGTATAAAAGTTTAAAACATAGGTAATGGTAATCCGAGTCAAGTAAAAAGATTTTTTTTTTCAATTAAATGTTGTCTAAACCTATTCTTGAATAAAAATACATTTGGGGTAGCTACCACATCCTGGGGCAAAGAATTCCACTTTTGTCCCACACGAGGCACGAAGTAGTGATGTATACTTGTATGGATTTCAACGTTTATGTAATACGCAGGAACCAGTTGGCCATCACAGATCAACCTTAGTACTACTACGGATTTCCATCACATCCTGATGAGATACGACATGCAGGTCCACCGTCATTGGTTTTGTGTTCACTTTGCGATTCAAGTCGGAGTCATTCAAGTCTGATATTATTACTTTTGTGTTCACCTTGCGATTCAAGTCCGAGTCATACAAGTCTGATATTATTACTTTTGTGATCACTTTGCGATTCAAGTCCGAGTCATTCAAGTCTGATATTATTGCTTTTGTGTTCACTTTGCGATTCAAGTCCGAGTCATACAAGTCTGATATTATTACTTTTGTGATCACTTTGCGATTCAAGTCCGAGTCATTCAAGTCTGATATTATTGCTTTTGTGTTCACTTTGCGATTCAAGTCCGAGTCATACAAGTCTGATATTATTACTTTTGTGATCACTTTGCGATTCAAGTCCGAGTCATTCAAGTCTGATATTATTGCTTTTGTGTTCACTTTGCGATTCAAGTCCGAGTCATACAAGTCTGATATTATTACTTTTGTGATCACTTTGCGATTCAAGTCCGAGTCATTCAAGTCTGATATTATTGCTTTTGTGATCACTTTGCGATTCAAGTCCGAGTCATACAAGTCTGATATTATTACTTTTGTGATCACTTTGCGATTCAAGTCCGAGTCATTCAAGACTGATATTATTACTTTTGTGTTCACTTTGCGATTCAAGTCCGAGTCATTCAAGACTGATATTATTACTTTTGTGTTCACTTTGTGATTCAAGTCCGAATCATTCAAGACTGATATTATTACTTTTGTGTTCACTTTGCGATTCAAGTCCGAGTCATTCAAGTCTGATATTATTACTTTTGTGTTCACTTTGAGATTTAAGTCCGAGTCATTCAAGACTGATATTATTACTTTTGTGTTCACTTTGTGATTCAAGTCCGAGTAATATTCAAGTCTGATATTATAACTTTTGTGTTCACTTTGTGATTCAAGTCCGAGTCATTCAAGTCCATATAATGCCTGTTTACAGTAACGAGGAAATAGCTGATATGCATTTCGTGTATGGACGTGCAAATGGTAATGCTCATGAAGCGTTATGTCTTTCCCAGGTTCAGTTTCCAGAGTGCCGTTTTCCTGGGAAGTGCACATTTTTATCATTGCATCAACGACTAAAGGAGTATGGCAATGTTCAGTCCCCTCCCTCCAATAATGATGTTGAAAGATGTAGGGCCGTTCAGCCACCAGCAGTTAAAGAGGCGACTTTGGAAATGGTCAAGCAAACCCTCTCAGCCAACTCAACACGAATTATTGCCGAAGTAAGGGTTTCACACGCGACTGTTTGGAGAACACTGTATGGACAGCTCCAGCAACCGTACCATCTTCAGTGGATAAAGACACTGCTAGACAGAGATCACGCAAGGAGGCTGGTATTCTGTCTATGGCTATTACAGTAGTGTGCCCGGAACCAACAAATGATGCATATGATTCTGTTTACGGACTAGGTCCAGTTTACAAGAGATGCTATTGTGAACTTCCATAACAATTACATCTGGGTAGATGAATACCCCTGTGCAATCGTACAATCAACACACCAGCAGACATTTTCTGCGAATGTATGGGATGAAATAGTAGGGGATCATTTGATGACTATTTATGATCCTGAATGGTGATAATTATATACATTTCATACAACACAGTTTGCCTGATTTATTAGAGGAGGTGCGACTGTATGTGAGGCAAATGACTGTTTTATGCACGATTTTGCTCCAGCTCATTTCCGAATCACTGTCCAAGACCTTCTGTTTCTGGGCAACAGCTACCCTAACCGATGGATGGGTAAAAGAGGCCCCATCGCCTGGCCCACACTTTCTCCAGACTGTAATCCCTTTGATCTTTGGGGGCATTTGAAGACACTCGTCTACAGTCAGCCAGTCCCAGATGTTGAGGTACTCCATGAGCTGATAGAGGCTGGTTTTGAATCAGTACAAAATACTCCTGGAAGCCTTGAACGGGTACGGCAGTCAATGGGAAGGCGCATGAAAGCATGCATCGTGGTTGGAAGGGGACATTTGGAACATTTACTTTAAATGTGCTATTTACCTTTCGCAATTTGTTGGGTGTCCCCAAACGCTGTGAGACTTCCTACTGTGATGTACATATACTACTGGCAATGCAGTGATGAATCTCCATTTTGTATCATTGATGTCACTCTTGATGTTTGTGCATGACACTCGTACAGTTTTTGTGCATTGGAAGGTCTCAAGTTGATCCCTGAGGGGATTGTGGGGGAGGGACTCCAAAGCCAGTTACATGGTCCTGCTTGGGAGCATGTGATGGAAATCCGTAGTAGTACTACGTTTGACCTGCGATGGCCAACTGGTTCTTGCGTATACACAAAGCAAGGTTTTGTTCATTCAGTTTGAACTACACAGTACACCGTGCTTTCTTTCTATCCATTTTCCTTGAAACCGGCTGGTCCTACGGGTTTGCAACAAGAGGCTCCCTTTCTGGGGAATCCATTTCTGGTGTAGGACATGGTACGACATTAAACATCAGCAACATGGAGGTGGGGTGGGGGGTGCTAAGTTCCCCCTCCCTAACACTATTTTGGTTCCTCTCCGGGTGATTTCATCTTGCCAATGCGTTGGATCCATAGCCCTTTTTACTGTTGTTTTGTACACCAAAGCTTATCCCTGCACTCAAACGGATTCCGAGTTATTGAGGTAGGACCGGGTTTTGGGGGCACCCTTCGAAGGGTTGCAGTCTTCTTAGGGAGCATTTCCACCCCTAATTTTTGTAGGACTTTTTATCGTTGCTTGTATCTATCCACCCTTTAAGTTTGTGTATCGGGTTTAGAAACACCCTGTACAAAGCAACAGTGACAACCGCTCCTCACTTCGAGCCTGCATTTGCACGATCAAGGTCTTTCCATTCTTTGGATTCCTATTGGCAACCTGTTCTGACCAGGAAGGTTTAGGTCGACTCGTTGTAGTTGTATTTTTTTTAACCTTGCCTTCTTTGAATTCAACATATTTCTACAGTTTTCTTGTTTGTGCTACGATGTTGTTCAGCTAATATTTATTTTATTTTACACTTGAAAACGGGGTGCAATAATCCCCGAAACGTTGGTGTGGTTTTTCGCATAATTGTCTACATTTTTGGGCTTTTCTTATATTTAGCTACGAATTGTGCTACACTCACTGAGCCTAATAAACCTGAGTTTGCCCAAATCTATTCATGTAAGAGTTCAATTAGTTTATCTTTAAAACTCTATAACAAGCTTGGTGTTTTAACTGAGTTTCCTTGCATTGCTGCAACTCTTTGCTGCTTTTCACGCAGACACCTGTACGTATACGCCACACGTGAATACGAGAAAAAAAGAAAGCACTCTGGTAATACCTTGGGGTAATTACCTCACTTCGTTACGGAATGACAAAATGAGGTTGAGGTGGTACATAGAGCGCCTAGCTGTAAAATAAAATAAAAATGGTCGCTCCCAAATACTTGCGATTGTCGTAATCTCCCTAATAAGGGAAAAACATTATTGCCGTAGTTTTACCGGTACGGTAGTCGAAGTGAATAAGTAGTATGTTACGGTTACGTCTGCATTGCTTTAGCTTTTAGCCTCCTCAGGGGCCGGACAAATACTGACGTATACGGCACTTATTGTCTCCTGGCCTT
This sequence comes from Lithobius niger, assembly GCA_023313725.1. Taxonomy (NCBI): domain Eukaryota; kingdom Metazoa; phylum Arthropoda; class Chilopoda; order Lithobiomorpha; family Lithobiidae; genus Lithobius; species Lithobius niger. The sequence goes on along the minus strand of JAHWFP010212249.1, from coordinate 52,261 downwards.
ACCCACTATAACCTTAAAAAAACGTGCTGGAGTATGAAAGGTTTTATCATTGGGAAACGGATATCTTGTTTCTGGAACCCAGCAAACGCTTATGTAGTTGCTGCATAAACGCATCTAGTGCTGCATAAAATTAGGAAAAGAAATGCGTCCAATACAAGCAGCACTGCAAGTTGCAGCAAAAGAGAATGGAAAAGAAACAGTTCTGCTTTATGCGAGAAAAAGAAACGCTCTGAAAGTTAAGAGAAAGACCATACCCCAAGTCTGGACCAAATCTAGCCTACAGTGACATAATAGAAAAGTGTAAGAAAATGCTATAAATTGAACCCATGCCATCTTTGGGAAAACGACGTCTGTTTTGTTAACTTACTAAATAATTCCAAGATCTAATATCTACTTGGAGAAAGACTAAAATGTCTCCGTTTCCAACTAAGTTAAGTGAACTAATAATGATTTTTTGTTGATTGCAGGTGGAACGAGAAATTGCTATTATGAAATTAATTGAACATCCACATGTGCTATCGTTGATTGACGTTTATGAAAACAAGAAGTACCTGTAAGTATTTTGATTTTGTGTTTTGATTTAATATTAGTATCTTTTTATGCAGTTTCGTTTTTCGTAATATTATTATTGTTATTAGACAATGAAAAAAAATGTGTTGTTCTCATGAGCGCATGAATGTAAAAAATAAATGTGCGGGTAAACCATTTTTATTTTCTTGTCAGTATTGGAAACTTTTTTCGATAACTTTGACAAAAATTTACAGATTTAGGCGTTCATGTCCATCATTTTATTAGTTTTTTTGGTTTTTTTATTTCTAATGAATTTCGACTTAGAATATTGTCACTGAGCCATTAGTACTAGCAGAATTGGATCTAAATCGACTCATATGAAAGGTGAAGACTAACTTTTTCCAACAGGCTAAAATAAAAAGTTTTACTATGATTAGGAAAACAGTTATGGCTGTTAATCTATTATTATAAGCAGGCTGATGTAGAAGATAGGCAGTCGGCCACAGCTTCATCTCTGATCACAGTAAAATATTTTTATTGGCTTTGAAGTTTCATGTTCACCTTTCACTTGAGTTTGTATCCATTTGTTATTTAGTAATGGCTCATGGACAGTTCAAAACTAAAATTCAGTACAAAACAGGACAAGTATGGTACTACATAATCGGCCATTGCGGTAAATAATTTTTTTATTGTCTTATTAGAAGAAGTACAGTTGCAACCTTGAGACGGGTTCGTTTATATCCTGTTATGTTAATTTCTAATGGTATAATGATGATTCAAGGTGGAAAGTCTGTGACTCTAAATCTTATACAAGGACAATTTCTGATCAAATTTCTGATTATTTTGCAGAGACAAAACTTACTTGATCCTTCAGTTATGATGAAAGGTGATTTCATTTAGGAGAGACTGTTTCAAGGGCAAATAAGTTGATTTACACTTGTTTATTACAATAAACTGGGCAGAAAGCCAAAGGCTCAATAAGAGTCAAATAAATACTGATGCAAACCTATTTACGCTGCTTTTTGAACTTATATGTCAAACTGCCTGAGCGGGGAATCGAACCCACGACCTATGAATCCAGCGGCGAGGTCCTACTAGTAAGCCTGACACGTCCTAAGGGAAACGTCCATAAGCAGCATTCACGTGCAATTTATGATCGCAGTTGTTAAATGCTACCTATGGACGTTTCCTTTTGGCCATGTTAGTATGGCTCAGCAGCAGGACCTGGGCCTTTGGGGCCGTGGGTTCAGTTACCCGCTCAGGCAGTCTGACATATAAGTCCAAAAGGCAACGTAAATAGGCTTGCTTTTGTATTTGTTTATTACAATAATAGGCCTTTTTTTTAACTCACATAATTACAAAGAACAATACAATCCGTTGCATACAGTATTTATACGATAAAAAGAGAGCATTTGAAATTTATCAATTTTAGTACCATTTCTTGCCAATAGACGCAGTTTTCAGCAAAATGTGTTACTCTAATTACAGTTTAAATAACTCGAACATTTTTCGTATGTTACGTTTACGCCTTATTTGATTAAATGTTTGTTGATTTTAGACAAACAAATTTTGATATGCATACGAGTTAACACATTTGACTAACAATGGCATCTAGTGGCAGGAAATACTACTAAAGTCGGTAAATCTTCAATTGTTTCCTTTATTGTATAAGATGCTGTTTGCAACAGATTTTAATTGTTATTTTTGTATTTAAGAGACTTAAAAAGGCCTATTGTTGTAATATACAGTGTGAAACACCTTATTTGCTCTTTAACAGAAAACGATTTTAAAAAATTTGAAATTTAAGGGAAATAAAATTCCCGTAACAGCAGTTGTTCTGATAATAATTCTTTCTGTTCCTGCTAAAGTTGGAGTTAGCCATAAGAGCATTTTTGTTCGTTGTGTTCTCCTTTACAACTTTATCTGAAAGTATTTTTGTATCTATAGTTCAGTTGGAGGGATATTGCAAAAACAAACAAACAAACAAAAAAACAATAAAGTAAAAAATCAGTTGCCATTTTCCAACTTCGAAGTCGTAGCACACTTTTACAGATGAGATTTTTGCATTGATTCGTTAGTATCAATTCACTAGACTAGACTAGATATTTGTAAAGTTTCGCATTCCAGAAAATTCTGGGTAATACCCTAAAATGACTGTACTCATTTTGATCGTCAACTGGAACTAAATTATTTGTAATTTTGTAAGCAACCAACGGCCATTAAACGTGGAAATTTATAATGTTGTGGCAAGTCTGTACTTGGCGAAATGTATCATAGTTATCCAGCAGAGCGTGGCTTCGATTCTGCAGCCACTCCCGAATGTACGTCCTGATTCTTGGATTGTTCGATGTCCCCCACACAAAGACTCAATAAATTGGATGCGAAATAGGGTCTAAAGGATAACACTGATATATTCAGTGTTGACAAGAGAACAGTTTTAAAGTTTGGCTAGGGAAATTTTAGTAAAGCTCATAGGCGGAAAGTATTGATACAACAGCTGTTACCACTGGTCAAGACCAATACGAGACGTAATAGTATAACTAAGAATATCATTGTCTCTTGTGTGATTAAACAGTATGCACTGGCAATCACAATCAGAAGACAAATCGTTAGAAATATCAGCGTGTCTGACAAAATGTAAGTTCGTTTCATTTTTTAAGTTTTAGTCGTTGGTGGAGGCTCAGCCAGTGTTGTTTAATGGCTGTCGAAACATTAATAGTGTTTTATTGTTGATACACGTAGACTTTAATCGTTTTTTTACCGTGCAAGAATTTTACTATATTAAAGCATTATTATTTTTAGGTACCTAGTACTAGAGCACGTGAGCGGAGGTGAACTGTTTGATTACCTAGTCAAGAAGGGCCGCCTTACTCCCAAAGAGGCGAGGAGATTCTTTCGCCAAATCATTTCAGCTTTGGATTTTTGCCACAGCCACTCTATCTGGTAAGTCGTTCACTTCATTTTGTTTTACTTTGTGTGGTGTAACATTAACATACCGGTGCGAAACGGCAATGACATCTGTACAATATAACCCTTCCCCTTCCATTTCTCTTATTTGCTCAAATTACAACGATTAATTTAGCAAATAAGTCCAATCATTTAAAAGATAGCATGTGGGTACGTTCATACAAGTTTGTACGCCTACTTCTCTGGACATAAATACCTACGAACATGAGAGTAACGCCAAATGAAAGATAAATAGGCATATTTTCATTGCTGCGTAGTTTTTTTTTTTTTTTATTCATGTATACTAAAAACTCGCTGGAAAACTGATTATATGTGAAAATGTTAACGCCCTTTGCTAAAAATAAACTGTTCAGGGAAATTATTCAGAAATTTATGCGCTACTACTAAAAAAATACTTCACGGCTAAAACAACGTCAGTTGAACGCAAGTTAAATTGAGTTGACTGTTCTTTCCTAGTTAGTGAATGACTACCAAATTAATACATCTATTCCTGTTTTGTTGTTGATGTGTTTTTTCAGGAAGCACGAATCCAAACTGGATTATCTGCCCCACGACAATGAGAGGGACAATTTAGTTTACTTTGATCCGCACTCCACAGATGTAAGAGTACCTTTACTACAACCAGCAACAGTATGTTAGTCGCTAGATTTAGATTAATAAATTTAAATCTAGCGACTAACAATATTATTTATTGCTGATTGCAATAAAGATTTTCAAGCTCAGAAGAATGCGCTAAGCAGTATGTATCCACGTATAGTTTTCTTTTTCAAAGTAAAACGCATCTTTTTGCTGGCAGTGAACTGTAGAAAATGTAAACAATATGAAGATTGAACTGTAAGCAGGAACTCGAAATAGAATAAATTCAAATAGTCAGTACATCGATTTTATGACTTCGACTGAACGATATAAAGTATGCATCGATGCAAATAGAGTGACCGAAGCAAACAATATGGCTAATTCTAATAATTATAATGGGAACAGCGACTGGAAGAAGTGCTGGCGATTTAACCGGGCAACTCCGCAATTATGAAATTTGGACAGGGATGACAGTGACAGTGACAGTGACAGTGACAGTTGAAGGGCCGAACCACTCTCAACTTGGTGGCCTCTTTACCAGTTTTTGGCTTTGTTTATTTTGCTTTGTTTTTACAGTTGGTTTATTTTTCGTGAATTGAACGTGAATACAATTATTTCTTTGCAACGTTGTTTAGATTTATCGTGATTCACTAGTGAGTGTCTAGGAACGTACCTCAATATCCACGTTCTCATTGTCCGAACTTTGGCCGTCGAATGAGAAACGATGCCGACAATACTAACAATGGTTATAACAATATTTTCGTGCTTACGCGCCCTCCCACAACATCCCTGTTACGCCCCCAGGCTCCAAACCATGAAAGGTATTCAGTTCGTATTGTACTGCACCCATTCGTCCAATTTCATAGCTGGAAGCCTCCCCGTTATCTCGGTATCGATGAATAATCACCCTATGGGATTTAACATGGCATTTAACATGGCATTTAATCACCCTATGGCATTTAACGAATTAGCTAGCTAGCCAGTTAACACATTTACAACGTTATTGAGGGTCAGATTTTGCGCTAAAAGCAGCTTAGCTGGCATTCCTACACGAGTTAATTTTTGTCGGGTGGGTCATTGCTCTACATTTCAACACAATTTAAGCTTTTGTACCGCATTATTATTTTTCCCCAACTACCTGAAATGTGCCCAACTATGCTTCAAGGTACACTATAAGACACTGACGCTATGGCGCCGCGCTACATTGATTTACAACCACGGCAATTGAACTTATGTGATGTTTGTTTGATGATTGTTGCCTAACTTGGCGCGACACACTAGTGCGAGTCTAGATTATACCCCTCAGCCGCCGCCGTTAACCGCCGCGCCGGATTTTTCTGTGTCAGCCGAACAGCCGCCGAATATTTTGCGGCGGCCGCCCGGCCTAGCCGCCGAAAAAAATGCGGCTAGAGCCGAAAATTTTGAAGTTTTAATGCATCAAAATGAAACGAAAGTCATGAAGTTAGTTGTAAAATGTTTCTAACAGTAACCTGTTCTCGATTGCCTTATTTTTCTTATTTTTTAAAAATATATTCACTTGCCAGCAACTTAAGCGTGCCTGTATTTGTGTAGTCATTAGCATGCAAGGTTACTTTCGGTTTCGTTTTTAGGGTTCGCGTAATAATAGTCAGGACACATCGCTGTGGAAGCGTTACTTTAAAAAAATAAGTGGTGATGCGGCTCTGATTTTAATTCGAGGGTTCTTCGCAAATTTTTTCTTTTTTCATTTGTGATTCATCTAGAAATCCATTAGGACACTGTCCCCTTCCCATTTCCATTTCGCTATTTTCTTATGCAGTTGGTTTCGTCGTCGATATCTTTGCTTCATCTCGATCAATTTAGCCGAAAATTAGCCGTTAGCCAGCCGAATTTATAGTTGGCCGGTGGTGGCCGTAAAATTTGTGGCTAGCCGCAATTTAGCCGAAATTTCTGTTAAGCCGGCTGAAAATGACAAAATAATGCGGCTGAGGGGTATAGTCTAGATATCTTGCATTCTCTATGGCGCAAGAATTGTAGTTACAACGGCAATCAATAATTACAGTAGAAAAGTAGTAGCTTAAACACCGGGCATGTAGAAATAAAAAAAAACAGTTCAAAGTATTGCAGAGAACACGTCGGAGACGTATAAGATGTTTTGCCAATTTAGAAGGAATACATTTACAGCATCATAACAAAACAATTAAATCCAAGCCAGATTAACAGTCGTCAAAAGCTAACCGAATTTGTATACTGATTTCGAATGGTTACACTAACGGTGACGCACATGCCTAACAGGGGGGTGTATAATGTCCTTACACGATATACTCGACATGCTAGAAAACTATTACACAAGCCACAATAAAGGATCTTCTTACCGCTCACGGCCTCTGCTTTCAGAGAGCCATCAACCCAACTGGTCTTTGGCTGTCTCAGCTTCTTATGTGCTAGGCCACTGGTGTGCGTTCGAGTACGCTTTCGTAGTAGGCCACAGCGGTGATGACAAAAACACACCTGCGCATGTGCATCAGGTTATGCCAAGTTGGACCCAAATTTCCACCTTTCTGTCTCTGATGTCACGTCGCTCTCCTACAGGGCTGCCCCACCTCGACAGAAAGTGATGACGTCGATGAGCTCTTCCATACAAGCACTGCCCAGCCACCTGCCAACTTAAAGCTGATGTATCAACAATGCTAAAACGACCGTTATATACACAAAAGTATTTACGCACCGCAATTTAAATTCTAATGCTTCCAATATGTTCTCGGTAGTAGTTACATACAGGAAAAGAACACGTTATATTTTTACCCATAGTACTTTCTGAGTAATTAAATTCCCAACCTCCGGTAAAATACCGGACATTTATACTACACACTTTTAAACAGCGCTTCGTGTGAGATATTTTAAGTCATGTTAACATTAATCATATCAAAAACCAAAACTGGTAAAAGGGGACACCAAGTTCCGAATGGTTCGGCCCTTCAAAGGAGTGATATAACGCACCAAAACATTCGCCATGTTAATCGCACCGCTTAATAGTTCAAAGGTTAAATGAAAACTAGAACATTGCTACTTTCGGTAGCAATGTTCAAGTTTTCATTTAACGCCCGAAGTATTATTCGGTGCGATTAAGTTGGCGAATGTTTTGGTGTGTTGATATCACTCCTTTGAAGGGCCGAACCATTCAGAACTTGGCGGCCCCTTTTACCAGTTTTGGTTTTCGATATGATATAACTCCTTTTTTTTTAAATTATGTATTGGCTTAACTCCACTACTGTGCACATGTGTACTATAAAGTGCCACGTCAATAAGAAATTGGTTTTCAACAATTTGCTACTACCTTTTGCCTATAGGCCGAACCATTCTCAACTTAGTCACCTCTTTATGGGTTTTTTTTTGGTTTTAATTTTGTTGTTATTTGTATTACAGTGTTTAGTTAATTTTGGCGTGTTGATATCACTCCTTCGAAGGGTCGAACCACTCAACTTAGTGGCCCTTTACCAATTTTTGGCTTTCTTATTTTTATTTGTTTTTACAGTTGGTTTATTTTTCGTGAATTGGACGTGGATACAATTTCTTTGCAACATTGTTTAGATTTATCTTGATGCTCTAGTGTGTGTCTAGGCACGTACGTCAGTACCCACGTTCTCATTGTCCGAATTTTGGCCGTTCAATGAGAGACGATGCCGACAATACTAACAATGGTTATAACAATATATTCGTACTTACGCGCCCTCCCACGACATCCCTGTTACGCCCCCAGGCTCCAAACCATAAAAGTTATGCAGTTCGTATTGTACTGCACCCATTCGTCCAATTTCATAGCTGGAAGCCTCCCCGTTATCTGGGTATCGATGAATAATCACCCTATGGGATTTAACATGAGGATGAGCGAATTAGCTAGCTAGCTAGTTAACACATTTACAACGTTATTGAGGGTCACATTTTGCATTGAAAGCAGCTTAGCTGGCATTCCTACACGAGTTAATTTCTGTCAGGTGGGTCATTGCTCTCGATCTCAACACAATTTAAGCTTTTGTACCGCATTATTATTTTTTCCCAAGTAGCTGAAATGTGCCCAACTATGCTTCAAGATAAAGACACTGACGCTATGGCGCCGCGCTACAATGGTTTACAACCTCGACAATTGAACTGGTGTGATGTTTGTTGTGATGATTGTTGCCTAACTTGGCGCGACACACTAGCGTGTGTCTAGATAATCAGTACAGCAATCCTAGAACCTTGTAAAACACGCATGCATTAATAATACAAGACAAGTTAGATTATCTAAGATTCCAAAGGTTGGACCTTAGAAAGGCTAGTCTTGAAGATACCCTGCGCTAGACTAAAGTATGTCTCTTCGTGCTAAAAATCAGTAAACTTTGGGCCCTTCACAGTTAACGTTTCTTGTTAACGATAAGATACACAACTATTTAAAGCTGAAGGGATCGTAGATAGTGTAAAAGTTTATAATACTGCTACAATGCTTAAAGCTAGATTTATTAAAAAAAACGTCACGCTAGGTAAATCTACAATAACTACCATCCTTTCAAGGCCTACCAACCAGAACACCACAGTTTTAAACCAATGTTTCCATTTCAATTGATGAACGAACACGTGACGAGATCGCTACCACAATGATCTAGAACTTAGTAAATTCTGGGGAGGATAATGGGGCGGGAATATATTCGTGCTCCATGAGCATTGAGTTAGATAGCTGCAACCTGTGGATTTTAATGTAAGATCAACTGCTAGTAAATCAGATTATGTGAGCACAGACATTAAAAGTCACTCCACAATTTTCACGATTCTGACAGCATAGACAGTGATACACTGGTATCTCTGTCCCTACCAGTTAACTAACACGTCGACTACTGACTTTTAACTAACTGTGGCATGGAAGATTTGACGATTTTTAATCTTGCATTTATTGAAAGAAGGAGCTAGAATTGAAGTTACTATGGCAAATAATAATTACAGTAGAAAAGTAGTCATTCTAAAACCAGTCATGTAGAACCACAAACAGTTAAAAGTATCACAGAAAACACGTTGGACATGAATGCGATGTTTTTTTTTCCAATTTAGAAGCAATGCATTTGTAGCAGCACGACTACACAATTAAATCCAAGTGCGATTAACAGCTATTAAAGCTAACCGAATTTATGTAATGGTTTTGAATGGTCACACTAACAATAACACACATGCCTACCGGGGAGGTGGCTAATGTCCCTATATTGTCGAAATGCTAATGTCGAAATGCTTGAAAAATATTATACAATCCACAATGAACGATCTTTGGCCCTTGGCCTCCACGTTCAGAGAGCCTTCAACCTGAATGGTCTTCGGCCTCTAAGGTGCTATGCCATCGGTTCTTGGTCGAATCCCAAGAATACATCTGGGCTATTTGCCCAGACGGATTCTCGTAAACTTTTTACAAGAAACTTGCTCATCAACTATATTGATCCTTGTTTTATATCCTCGAAAGATCATTAGACACGGGTACTGTACCTAACAGTTGGAGGCACGCAAATGTTGTGCCTATTTTCAAGAAGGGTAATACGGCCGAGCCAATAAATTATCGGCCGATTTCGCTCACGTGTGTTCCGTGTAGAATCTTTGAGCGGATTACACGGGATGTTCTTTTAAACTACTTGTATTCATTTAATCTTATACCAGATGACCAGTACGGCTTTCTTCCAGGTCGTTCGAGGACCCTTCAGCTCTTAACCTGTCTCAATGACTGGACGCTTTCAATGGAAGACGGTAACCCAGTTGACGTTTTATGTATTGATTTCGCCAAAGCTTTCGATTCCGTGACACATGCCAAACTTCTAGTAAAGTTATCTAACATGGGTATTAGCGGAAAAATTTTTCAGTGGCTTGAAGATTTTCTTAAGAACAGAACTCAAGCAATAAAATTGGGAACCACCATATCTTCTTCCTTACCATTAACCAGCGGTGTCCCACAGGGCCCATTGTTGTTTTTTACTTACATATTTGACCTGTCGTCTAACTCAATAAATGTTAAATTGCCAAAATTCGTAGATGATATCAAGATGTATCGAACCATTACTGACTCTAATGACCATGCACTGCTTCAGGCATCACTGGAATCCATTTTCGAATGTTTAGCTAAGTGGCAGCTCCCTATTAATGATAGCAAATGTCTTGTTTTCCATCTTGGTAATAATAATAAAAATCATGCATACTTATATAAAAATCATGCCTTAAAGGCCGAGAAAAGTATATAAGATCTTGGTGTCTACTTCTCATCAAACCTTAGTTTCTCAAACCAGTGTAATCAGCTAGTTAACAGAGCAAAACGAATTAGTTATGCGGTGAGAAGATGCTTTATCTCTCGTGACATGCCTACTCTAATTAAAGCCTTTAAAACCTATGTGCGGCCTATTCTCGAATATGCCAGTCCAGTCTGGTCTCCATATCATCTTAAAGACATCAAACATATTATATATGTGCAGCGTTCGTTCACGAAATGTCTTCCGGGATATTACAATTTGCCTTACGCAAATGTGTCTTAGTAAGATGGATTTCGAGCTGCGGCGATTGCATGCAGATTTGTGATTAACGTTCTCCATCCTACGGGAATTTGTTGATTTTGACCCAAAGCTTTTCTTTGTGGTTCGTGGCAATGGCTATACTATGGGACACGCACTTAAACTGATGGTTGCACCTATAAAAAGAGACTGTAGAAAATATTTCTTCTCAAATCGTGTGGTGCACCCTTGGAACAGCTTGCCCTCGGAGGTAGTGGATTCTGCGAACTTACGTGTGTTTAGACGTCTTAGAAGGACCGATCTTGCAAGATTTTAAAATGTCTTTAAGATGTTTTTGTTTTTAATATTTTTTTAATTTTTTTATGTAGATTACAATTGCTCCTATTTTAGTCTTATAATTGGTTGTATGTATCTTATTTCTCTTTTATCTAATGTATGAGTATTATCCTTTTAATGCTGGACAGGTGTTAGCGAAGCCTAACAGTCCCTTCCTGTTTCCATTTTCCTTTTTATGGAAATAAATATATTTACTCTTTACTCTTTACCCATTGACTCCAGCATAGTGACATGCTGTACTGCTCATGGAAGAGAGACGCTAATTATCGATCCTCTACCCATTATATACAAGCGGCTCCATACGTTCCCACTCTTGTTGGGCCGCAGCGGTGACAACAAAAAGACAACTGTGCAAGTGATTCAAGCTAGGCCCAATCTGATGCAAATTTCCATTTCCTGTCTGTGGTGTATGTCCCTCTCCTAATCGTCTCCTAAACACTCCTACCAGAAGTGAAGTCAGAGACAATGAAATAATTAAATTGTCCATAGAGCACGTCTTTGTTAAAACGTCGGGAAAACATCCAATGCAGTGTGACTGAAATAAAGATTTCTGACCATTATTCCAATTTTCTTATTTTTGGCTAGGGTAACAACGTGACTAGTTAAATACTGGGAAACGTATTGTAAATGAAATAAATGAAGATATAGGTTATTATAACTTTGATTATGATAAATTATAAATGAAAATGAATAAAACCAACTGGAAAGATGAACTTAACTATCATGAAGACCCAAACAATATACATACGACAAAATTACGTTAACTTTACAAAGTATATATGAAAAAATATCGAGTTAACATTATTAAAAACCACATGATTGATATAAAAAACGATATCAACTTTAGTAAACTGTGGATGAACTTTAATGTTATAGAAATTATAAATGACATGTGGAAAAAGGCTAAAACTAATAAAACTTCTGAAGGAATCAAAGAATATAACAAACCAAAAAAAATAGGCACTGAGGCAATTAAACAGGCTAAATTTTAATATTATGATAACAAATTAATAACTGTAAAAAAATATTAAAAACATATGGAATATGATTATTGGAATGATTGAAGACAAAGAATGTTTGGAAAATGATTCAACTATAATAAAAGAAATCAAGAATAACCTTGACTAAGTATCTAATAATTTAATGATCACTTTCAAAGCATTATACATAAATTAAATAATAAATGTAATAATCTTAAATATAAACTAAATCTGTTTGATAATGTGACCAATAATAATCCCAGTACTGATAATAGTATGGGTATTATCGAAGTTAATAAATATGAAATTATGGATTAATTGGCAAACTAAAAATGAAAAAATCTATTGGTCATGATGAATTATTAGTGAAATATAATTATTGGGTACAAAAAATCTACCAGTGTATTTATAGAAAAATTAATAAATAGTGTTGTTAAATATCAGTCCTGGCCAGACCAATGTAAGGTACAATGATCAGCCAAATTAAAAAAATTAAAACAAAATGAAGTTATTATAGGCTCCTTTCTCCGCTAACATTGCTAAATAAGATAATGGATAAACTTTTTACCAATAGTATAAATGCAAACTTGGAAAAAAATATTGTCACTATTGGACATTGGTATTGTTTTTATTAATCAGCAGAAAGCATTTTGATACTGTTAACCGTGCGTTACGTATTAACAAACGCAAGGAAACGACATTCTGAGGCAAAATGGGTAATAAACTAAACAGCTACATCAATGAAAAAAAAATTAAACAAAAATAAAAAATACAACCAGTTAACAAATAAATACAGTAAACAAAGAAATATGAAATACAGAGTTTCACAAGGTTCTAATTTAAGTCCTTTACTCTTTTTAATATAAATTAATGAAATTGAAAGTTGCCTTAAATACTCAAAAATTGTTCTTTTGCTGATGATATTGTCCTAGTTTCTATATAAACAAAAGTCTATGATTGAAAATCTTCAGACAGACCTGTGTTGTTTGCACAGATGGCTACTGGAAAATGAATTATTTATTAAAGAAGATAAAGCCTACTGAATGCTAATGAGAAACGCACACATGAAGGAGGATTTAAATTTAAAGTACTCCATTGATGCAAAAAGGATGCAATTCTAAGAGAAAAAGAATGAGGCAATACTCACAGATTAAAGAACTCTTCTTCCCACAGATACGACACTCGTAACTCAGCCAGCACTTCAAAAATGGTCCCTCGTTTCAGCAACTCATTGGGGTGATGACGTAACACCTCGCACTTTATTCGCCAGATGTCACTAGCAGAGTGAAATTGAAGCGCCGAAAAGAAGCTAAATAAATAAGAAATTAGAAGGTAAAGCGTTAAATTATCAAAAAGTCAGCCTTTACGATTGGCTGTATTGGAACACTCTAGTCTGAAAAAGAAAGAAAAAAAACAACTTTCACAATTTGGACTCGAACTCTTGTGAATAGCGTAGCTTGTTTCATTTGTTTTGTAAACGTGCTCGCAATCCCACTGTGCATGCCTGCGTATCTATTATGGGGGGCTTTCTAATTATACCACACTCCTCGCGGGCGATCTCTGCACCTACTGGCGAATCAAGTGCGAAGCATGACTCAGCAAAAAAAAAATGATGCATAACTTTGCCGCGTAGTGTCGTATCTGTGCACGGTAGTGTTCTTTCATCTGTGGCAATACTTGCATAAATATTAAAAAAATCAGCAACTATAAATACCTTGAATAATACATGGAAATTAAAAACTCAAAGATTAAAGCTAATAAAAAATATCCGTGGGACCTCGTCTAAACTTTACTCAATGCAAAAAAAATGAAAACTTTATATTATGCGTGGATAGAACACACATCAGACATGGAATTGAAATTTATGGGAGTGTGCCTAAATTTTAATGAGGAGGTAGCAAAATTTGCAAAACAAATTTATTAAACCACTTGTCAACAATGGAAGCTAAATTAAAAAAAAAAAACAGATATAATTTTTATGAACAATAATAAAAACGTCACCATGATAAAAATTTCTCTTGTTTTGAAAATAAGAAAAAAATATTTTCTTATTTTCAAAATAAGAGAAATTTTTTATCATGGTAACGTTTTTATTATTGTTCATAAAAATTATATCTTTTTTTTTTAATATTTTTTTTTAAAAGTTGCTAAATAAAATTCTTATTGAAAAGGACCTACACGAAGAGGGAAAATTTATTTTTCCTAAATTGATAAATGATTACGGTAAAAGTATCTAGAATTATTATATTGCAAACATAGTGAATAAAATTGATGAAAATATTAATAAACACACTTCTTGGTACGAATTAAATAAAATTCTCAAAGGTCCGAAAATTATTATGATCACTGTTCATGAATAGGTTTATTAAAGATGCAGTTAAATTACCATTCATCAAGGTTTCTTATTATATAGAGAAAAAATGTGATGTTAATTTTAATTGTAGTTGTAGTATTGTAGTATGACACACAAAGCCTTATTTATTGCGTTTGGGTAATTCATTTTTATTTGTACTAAATATTTTACTGAGTAACTGAAAAAGGTATTATTACTATTATTATTATTAGCCTAGCAGATGCACTAGAAATTCAGAATTTTGAAGAATGGAAAATTGATAAAGCGCATAGATTGCCGACCAAGAAAAAAGACAAACCAGAAACCATCCTAACACAATTTAAGTGCCGAGAATACAGAGATGATTGGCTAAGAAGCAGAAAGAAAAATGTAACAAATAAAGATGAAGGTGGAAGTGACAACAAAATATATGTGAACGAACATATGACTGCTTACTACAAATCACTAATGTGGAAAACAAAACAAGACTGAGAGATAAATTTAAATTCATTTGGGTTAAAAATGGAAGAATAAACCTAAGGCAAAATGAAAAAGAAGTGCATGTACACAAAATAAAGAGTGATGAAGATTTAGAAGAACTGGAAAAAAAGGTAACGACAGAAAAAGAAAAACCAAGCAACAATGGCGTTTGAAAATGAAACCATAAATGACGTATATGAAGATTTCAAAAAATACAATGAAGGCTTAAACAATGAGGGGAAAAAAGAAGTAGCAAGAATTATACATGTAAATTTAAGAAGTTGTAAATAAAACTAGGATAATTTATTAGTATACTTAGAGAGATGCGCAATTGAATGGGATATTATTGCCAATACGGAAACCAGCCTAAAAGAATATGAGGTGGAAAACTATAACCCAAACGGTTATACAAAACATAGTGTGTGCAGAAAAGAGCAAAATGGAGGAGAAATTTTAGTGTTTGTTAAATTGGGTAAGATTGGTATTGTATCTTGTACAAATATTTTAAATGATGGAAATAATGCGATTGACATTTTAATTAGTAAAAAAGATGAATTATTTAACATAATAGTTTGTTACAGAAAACCATCACCTAACCGTAACAAATACATAATTGAGCTTAAACAACTACTTAAAGAAAAGGGTAAAAATACCGACGCAAGCAAATTTTTCTTTGACGACTTTAACTTTATTATGTTAATTGAAACCCAAAATGATTGCAAAAAAAAAAAAGATATAACTAAATTTGAAAACTTAATTGCGTATTTTGGCTATCAGCATCAAATAATTACAGCTACCAGAGAAGAAGTCAAAGTCAAAAATAACAAAATTACAAAATCATGTTTGGACCTGATATTCACAAAATTAAAAAATGTAAAATGTAAAGGTGCAGTTATTACCTTAAAACCAGCAGACCATTACTTCACAATAATTGATTTTTGGAATAAAAAAAATAATACTGATGACGAAGCAACACCTCAGCAAAAACTGGAATATAGATACTCAAATAAAAAAATTGTGGAGCAACTAGAAAAAGTCAATTGGAAGCAACTTGAGAAGTTGAATGATCCAAATGAAATTTATACAATGATTGAGAATGTAATTTTAAAAATATATTGAAATAATAGATACACTGCGAAAGAAACAACTAAAAACAAAAACACAACTTTCAGAGATGAATGGATGAACTCTGAACTTATAACAGCAATAAATGAAAAAAAAATTTTGTGGAACCAAATTAAAAAAGAAAAAAAAAGAAAAACAATCAAGATTTTCTGAAAAGCTTTGAAAAATACAAGAAACTTACAAAGGATGTTCAGAACAAAATAAAAAAAGCAAAGGAAAATCATTTTATGGAACTTATTTTGAGATGAATAAAAATGATGTAAAAAAGGTTTGGAGCAAAATAAATCAGTTAATTGGAAACAATGCTAAAGATATGAACATTGAAAATCATTTTGGAAAACACTTTAAGGAAAAAACCAACATCATTTGTGATAAATTTTCAGAACATTTTGAAAAACAAGTACCCAAATAAAAAAAAATTAAAGATAAAAAGACGCAAGCATGAATATAAACTGAAAACAGTAAGAAATAACTTAAAGAATGGAAGAAAAATTAAACATACAATGGGGATCATCGAAGCAAACAAAAATGACATACTCAAAATTATAAATCAGATTAAAGTAAAAAACATGTGGCCATGATGCATTCATGATGGAACACTTTGCAGAAACAAAAGATAAAACAAGTGAATTCATGACAACTCTAATAAATAGTATAATTAAAACTGAAATTTGGCCAAATAAACTAACAAAACAAGTTATTCGTCCAATATATAAGAAGGGAAATCTACAAGATTTTAATAATTATAGACCAATATCACTATTACCTGTATTAAATAAAATAATAGAAAAATTCTTTGCAACAAAAATTGAAATTTTTTTGGAAAGTACAAGGTATTAAACGAAAATCAATTTGGATATCGAAAAGGAATTGGTGTTAATGACGCATTAGAAAATATAAACAATAACGTCTGCAGAGCATTAAATGAAGGAAAAATCAGTTGGTACGATTCTAATAGTTTAACTAAAGCCTTTGATACTCCTACAAAACATATATTACTAGAAAAAATTTATAAAAATGGACTTAGAGGTAAAATGTATAGTTATTTAACAGATAGATACTCATGTGTCAGAACTGGTAATAACCTAAGTCAATGGAAAAAAATTGAATACGGTGTACCCCAAGGTTCTGTATTGGGGCCCCTACTATTTTTAATTTATATTATTTGATATTACTGATTTAAAATGGAAAACATGTATGACCTTATTTGCTGATGAGATATTTATGTTGTCTATACACAACAATAACAGAAAGATGATGGAAAATTTGCAGGATGATTTTGACAATCTACAAGTTTTTCTTAATGAAAACGATTTAATCCTAAATGATGAATAAACATGCTTTCTACCAATTGTAACATCACACATGCAAGAAGTCATAGGAACAATAACAACATGTGATAGAAAATGTGACTGTAACTGTGATTGTGTTAAGTTAAAAAAAGTAAATTATGCAAGATATTTGGGAATACAGCTTGATAAAAACTGTAAATTTTACAAACATATTGATACACTAACACAAAAACTAAGGAGAATGATCCCAGCATTATATAACTTAAAGAATATACTGAGTACAAAAAATAAGAAGTTGATTTTTTTCATGCTTTGATAATGTCAAACATAAACTATGGGCTCAATGTGTATGGATCTACATCAAAAAGCAACACGGCACAAGTACAAAAATTAACTAACAAAGCAGTGAAAGTACTTTTCAGAAACAATGAAATACAACAGACAGATGAGTTATATAAAAAATTTGAAATAATGAAAATTGACACATCATTAAAATGGAACATTATAAAAAAGAACTATTACAAGGATGAACATAAAATTATGGTAAATAGAAACATGAGAAATAATAACACCTGGCTACAAAAACCAATATGGAGAAAATCATATGGAAAAAGGAATATGAAATATCTGGTACCCATATACTTCAATTTGATTCCACAAGATCTGCGACAAATACAAAACAACAGTGAAATGCAGCGTAAAATCAAAAGGTGGTTAATAAATTCGCAATAAGCAGCATTTACGTATAGTAGGGCCACTAAGAGAAAGACTTGGTGTTATCATCGATTGTTTAAGTCGTGACCTCGCTTGCTTGTTTTAGGTGCCTGCAAGGTGCACTCTTGGCCATTCATTACCCGTTACCAAGGATTCTTCCATGGTTTGGCAGCGCTACGTACACGTATTTATTATTCGTGAAGGAGTTGGAAAATGTGAATTGGGATTGCCTGAACGAATTAGATGATCCAAATGAAATATACAAAAAAATCAGTGACGTAATAACACATATTTATGATAACAACTACTACACTGTTAAAAAAAAAAGTCCAAAAGTCACGTTTAAACAAGAGTTGATGAACAAGGAGTTATTAGAGCTAATAAATAACAAAAATAAATTGTGGACTAAACTAAATAAAACAAACAAAAATACACTGTTGTATTGTGAACTTAAAGAAAAGTATGAGAAATTGAAAAGGGAAGCTAGAACTAGAATTGAAAGCAATAAACAAGACTATTACAAAAACTTTTTCTTTAATAATAAATTTGATCCCAAAAAAGTGTGGATGAAAATAAATACAATTACTGGTAAAAATGGAAAAAAAGAAAATATTGACCAAAATCTTAAAGAAACTTTCTCAGATGAAAAAATCGAAGATACATGTCATAATTTCTCTACAAACTTCATTTCTGAAATTGCTAAATTGAAAAAAACATACTGATGAGATTAATAAGCCGAAAATACAAAAAATTGGAAAAGGGAAAAATATTTGCAACTCCATGACAATTTTGGAACCAACTGAATACGAAATTAAGGAGATCCTAAAAAATATAAACAAAAGAAAATCCAGTGGACATGATGGCTTCTTAATTGAACATTTCATTCAAACTGAGAAAAATACAGCTAAATTCATGAAAAAATTGATAACAGAAATCATTAACAAGGAAGTTTGGCCTGAAGAATTTAAAAAGCAAATAATACGTCCTATTTACAAGAAAGGTGATAAGAAAAACCTGAATAATTATAGACCTATAGCGTTGTTGCCAGTACTGAATAAAATAGCTGAAAAATATTTCACAAATAAAATTGTAAAATTTATAAATCACTTTAAACTTTTAAATAAATATCAATTTGGTTACCAAAAAGGAAAGGGTACAATAGATGCACTAAATTCTATTAATAATAACATTACAAGAGCGCTTAATGAAGGAAAACATGTGGGGGCTATACTAATTGACCTCTCAAAAGCTTTTGATACTCTGGATAAAAACATTTTACAAACCAAACTAAACAATTGTGGAATCCGTGGAAAAATGCTAAATATATTAACAAATTACTTAACAAATAGGAAATGTTGCGTAAAAATTGATGGCAAAATGGATGAATGGAAAAACGTAGAATTTGGAGTTCCACAGGGCTCGATTATTGGACCACTCCTTTTTCTAATTTATGTTAATGATATACAGGATATAGACTGGACAACTTATATTACATTATTTGCTAATGATGTTATGATGCTCTCAATCAATTTGAATTTTGAAACAATGGTAACAAACTTACAACAAGACTTCAATTTATTAAACGATTATTTTAATTTGAATGATTTACATATCAATGCGGAAAAAACATACCTTTTATCGATTAAAACTTCTCATATGATATCTGGAAAAGCAAGGATCATCCATCATAACATTGACTGCAGAATAAAAAATAATTGTAAATGTAAGGAACTGGAAGTGGTGCAAGAAACTAAATATTTAGGACTACTAATTGATTCTAATTGGAAATTTTACAATCACATTGAAAACTTAATAAATAAGATAAGAAGAACGATACCTATCTTATATCGTATTAGGAATATTCTAAACAAAATTAACAAAAGACAATTGTATGAAGCTCTTATACTATCAAACGTAAGGTATGCCATCACCATTTACGCGACAACATCAAAAGGACTTATTGACCGACTACAAAAAATACTCAACAAAGCTGCCAAAGTCTTATTTTATAATGCTAACAAACCAAAAAGAACATGTGATATTTTAAAAGAAAACAAAATCATGACACTTACTGACATATTTCAATATACGATACTTGTACAGAATTATTTTAAAAGCGAATGGAAATATCCAATTGAAAGACCGACAAAAAATAATCAGAACTGGTTAAAAGAACCAATATACTCAAATTCATAAGGGAAGAGAGGGTTAAATTTCTTAGTACCCAGTTCTTTTAACAAGTTACCAAATAAATTAAGATATTTAACGATAAATAAATTAAAACATCACGTTAAAAAGTTTGTTATGGAACGATAAATTTTGTTTTTTAAATTTTTTAATACCTTTTGACTAACACCTGTCAACTTTTTGGAAATTTACATGTAAATAATATGTATATCTATTGACGTTATATATTTATAAATATTTATATGTTACTACACTAATGTAATTACATAAAATTGCAGTATAATAATTGTATTTGTGCACGTACAAATTCTACGAATTTCGTGCAAAGTGACAATAAAATTATAAATTATAATAATAATAAAAAATTATTATTATTATTAGCATTATTTATTATTATTATTATCATTCAACGAAGTATTTGACAACTTTTTTGTGCTAAATAATTTTTTTCCACCAACAATGCTTGTGCTTTTCAATGTCTACATTCCAATGTATGGAGCTGTAAGGTAAACTGGACTAACTGGCTTGCAGAATACGACATTGCGGGAATTGAATGGGATTTTATTATTTTCACTGAAACTAACATTAAGGAAAATGAAGCTGAAGGTTTCCATATTGAAAACTATTCCAGGTTTGCAAATTGTCGACACTCACAAAGAGGAGGTGGCATTTTACTTTTCATTAGAAATGATAAATTTACAAACATTAAATGTGTAAATACAAAAATTGATGAAAATGAAGCGATTAGCTGTACATTCTTAATATGAAAGGATAATTTTGAAATATTGGTAATTTATTAAAAAAAACCCTCAGCCAGCAGAGTGAACTCTATAAAAAATTAAAAAACTTATTTACAAAAAAAAAGCAAACATGACAATACATTTTTGATTGGTGATCTTAATTTAAATGTCCTTGAAGGACATCAAGATCCAAACGAAAAACATGATGTTGAATGTTTTGAAAACTGTTTGGCGAGCTTAGGTTACTCACAAAAAATAAATTCTCCAACCAGGGAAGAATTTCGGAATAATAAAATCATACGCTCATGTATTCACCTAATTTATTGTAATATTAAAAAATGGGAGTGTGACGCTTTTGTCATTAAAATTAAACTTGCAGATCATTATTTCACGGCCTTAAATGCATATCTATTATCCCCTAATGTGAATGAAAAGGTCTTCTTGAACCCTAGTAACACTAAAGTAAAATATTATCATAAAGGCATCATTCGACGACTAAAATATAAATTGGGACTTTTTACAAACGTTTACTGACCCAAACGTTATTTATGACCAAATTGAATCGAAAATTTAAAAAAAATCTATGACATCAAACATTTTGAATAAAAAAAAAATTATAAAAAGACAACTACAAATCACAGAAAAGCTCAATCGTTCAGATCTGAATGGATGAACCCTTCTTTGTTCATTAAAATTAATGAAAAAAAAATAAACTGTGGAAAAAAATTTTAAAAATGTCGAACCCCTCGCAAGACCAAATCAGGATCTATAAAGAGGCAAAAAGAAATATTCGCAATTTGGTAAATGAAGCTAAGAAAAAATTTTATCAAAATTTCTTTAATAAAAATTGATATTGGTGCAAAAATCTGGAAAAAAATTAATCAACTGTTTGGAAAATTCAATTACAAAACGGGGGGGGGGGGGATATAGATGAAAAAATTAAGACGGCTTTTAGGGATGTCAGTACAGAAAACATTAGCAACAACTTTGCTTCATTTTTTCATGATAAAGTTCCCTTGTTAAAAAAAAACTAAACTGAAGAACAAGGTAATCAATCAAGGACCACGGTAGCGGTCCTTATGTAAGCCTCAGCATGAACTTCCATGTTAAACGTAAAACTTTGAGCTCCTACAGTTTCGGCCAGAATTGACATAGACCAACGAAATTCGGTATTTGGGATCATGTCGAAACTATTTCACTGCATTACAAATTTGAATGACAACAATCAAACCGTTCGGCGTCCACAGTATGGCCATTTCTTGTTGTTGTTGTTGTTGTTGTTGTTGTTGTTGTTCTTGTTGGGACTCTTTGCTCTCACCTGGAGACCGAACTACTGAACCTATTTTAGAGTTCTATAGCTTAAAACGTAGGTATGGACAAGGCCTAGGGCCTTTTGCAGGCTATTTTAATGTAACTACTATATTCTTGACACAGAAAGCCAAATGGGCTAAAACTTTTGCTCTCACCGAGAGACCGAACCAATGAACCGATTTTCAATTTGTATAGCTTAAAATGTAGGTATTAACACCGACCAGGGCCTTTTGAACCCGATTATGATGTGACTGCAGTATTCTAATCGGCAGAGAAATTATTATTGCAGAGCACTGGGCAGAAATCATTAATGTACTCTTTGCCCTCACTTGGAGGTCAAACCACTGAACCGATTTTAGAGTTCTATAACTTAAAACGTAGGTATGGACAAGGCCTAGGGTCTTTCTCATGATATTTTAATGTAACTACAATATTCTTGACATGGAAAGCCAAATGGGCTAGAAATTTTGCTCTTACCAAGAGATCGAACCAATGAACCGATTTTCAATTTGTATAGCTTAAAATGAAGGTAGTAACACCGATCAGGGCCTTTTGAACCCGATTTTGATGTGACTGCAGTATTCTCGTCGGCAGAGCAATTATTATCGTAGAGCACTGGGCAAAAATCATTATTGTTGCTGTTGGGTCTCTTTGCCCTCACCTGGAGATCGAACCACTGAACCGATTTTCAAGTTCTATAGCTTAAAACGTAGGTACGGACAAGGCCTAGGGTCTTGCGCATGCTATTTTAGTGTAACTACAATATTCTTGACATGGAAAGCCAAATGGGCTAGAAATTTTGCCCTTACCTAGAGATCGACCCAATGAACCGATTTTCAATTTGTATAGCTTAAAATATCGGTATTAACACCGACCAGGGCCTTTTGAACACGATTTTGATGCGACTGCAGTATTCTCGTCAGCAGAGCAATTATTATTGTAGAGCACTGGGAAGAAATAATTAAGTGGAGTAACAAAT
>JAHWFP010212249.1:12624-28841 GCA_023313725.1 Lithobius niger | reverse complement strand
GTTATCATGAAATACTTACAATTATAAACCAGGTAAAAATAAAAAAAAATCGTGTGGATATGATGGCTTTTTGCTTGATAATTTTGTTCACTCCAAAGAACAAACTGCTGAATTTCTTGTTTACTTGATTTTGGCAATTATTAAAACTGAAATTTGGTCAACTAATTTAAAAAAAAACAGATCATTAGACCCATATTTAAAAAAGGGGAATCAAACGAATATTGTAACTACAAGCCCATTGCACTCCTTCCAGTCCTAGATAAGATTATCGAGACATTTTTTGCCAACAAATTACAGGCTTTTTTCAAAAAATTCAAAATTATTCATGAGAGCCAATTTGGGTTCCAACAAAACGAAGGTACGATCGACGCCCTAAATGCAATCAATAATAAAATTACTAGTGCCTTAAATAAAAGCAAACATATTGGGGCAATTTCAATAAATTTGAAAAAGGTTTTTGATACCCTGGACAAAGATATTTTACTAAAAAAATTTCTTAATGTTGGAATCCGTGGTAAGTTTCTGGGTATTTTACAAAATTACCTAACGGGAAGAAAAAGTTGCGTGAAAACTGATGATAAGTTGTCAGAATGGCAGTCAATCGCTTATGGAGTACCACAAGGCTACATTTTAGGACTGGTTTTATTCCTTATTTACATCAATGATGTCACCCTTTCATGTACTTATACCCATGTGACGTTATATGCTGATGACATATTCCTAATCTCAACTCACTCATATCAAGACACCATGATAAAAAATTTGGAACATGATTTTTAATAGTATTAATAATTTTTTCTCAACAAATGAATTATTTATTAGTACGGACAAAACAGTCTTCGTGCACATTACAACCTCCCATACTCTGAGAAATAAATGTCACATACGACTTCATGAAGATGGTTGTAATATTAGATTGAATTGTAACTGCCCAAAACTTGCACAAGTTGATAACCTGAAATACTTATGCGTAATAATTGACGACAATTGGAAATTCCACAATCATATCGATTCACTAATTAAAAAAATTAGACTGTTCCCTCACTGTACACCTTTCGAGAAGTTCTTCACCCCAAAACAAAAATTGTACTCTTTGATGCATGGATTCTCTCAATTGTGCTATATCCATGTACGATTTTCGGTTTCACGTCAGCCTGTCATATTAAACGTTTACAAAAAACAAAGCTATTAAACAAAGCTATTAAAACCCTTTTTGGTGTTAACAATAATAAAACAACTAAACAATTGATGACTGAACATAAAATCTTAACCTTTCTACAACTGTTTTAGCATACTATTATTGTGAAATTTTTCTTTGATAACACCTTCCAAACCAAAATTGAGCGCCCAATCCGAAATAATAAGGCTTGGTTAAAAACTCCATCGTGGATAAATTCTTACGGAAAAAGACATAACATATTTGTTATCCCACAAACCTTGAATGATTTACCAAGAGATCTTAGAACAAATATGATTGTGAATAACATTAAAAAACTGGTTAAGAATTGGCTGTTAAATACCTAATTTTTAAAAAGTGTATATTTCTTGTCAATATTTGTAATGTTTTGCTAATGAAATCATGTATTAAACTTAGACTTGTCGCACATTCAGTGCACTCACAAGCTTTATGCTTCGTGCCTTGATTTTTGTACAAAAATGCTGAATAAATTCTTATTATTCTTATTATTGGATCAAGGCAAATTCGTGGGTACGATACTTAATGATCTTCAAAGTTGATCTTTAACATGATCATGAAATTTTATTAGAAAATAGTGAATAAATTAATGCAGGTGGCAAATCCTCAACATTAAACAAAATTATTTTACTGATGACTAGGTTGTACTAGAATTAATAATTCTTGCACCAAATTTCAGTGGTGTGACTAGCGGTATCTCAGGGATACATTCTGGGAATTGTATTGTTTATCATTTACGCAAACGATATTGTTGAAAATACATATTTTTTTTATATTGCTGATGATATTGTTATGCTGCGATTTATTATGATTACTATTGTATGATTAAGAATTTGCAACGGGCTTTCAATTTCATCAGTTTTTTTGATTTACTGAATAAGAATTTTTTTAATGAGCGAAAACAGTAAACTTAACAATAAACCCCACTCATGAAACCAATTGAGCAGCAATCTGTTTACTTGCATACTGAACTTTTGCTCTGAAAATTGTTGTCGTAAATAAGAGTAATAATGTGAAATATCTTGATTTAATCATTAAGGAAGATTGCACTCTTAAAAATCATATTGAAACGCTAATGCGTAAGTTTGCCCTAGCTCTTTAAGCCCTAGTGAATCAATTAAAGACGAAAAGCCAAAGGCTCAACAAGAGTTCAATAAATAGGGATGCAAATCTATTTACGCTGCCTTTTGGGCATATATGTCAGACTCCCTGAATGGGGAATCGAACCCACGACCCCAAAGCCCAAGGTCCTACCGCTGAGCCATACTGACACGGCCTGTCAGATCGTGGCAGTATGGTTCAGTAGGCCCTCCTCTTGATTTCAAAGGTCGTAGGTTCGATACCCCGCTCAGGCAATCTGACATAAGTCCAAAAGGCAACAAAAATAGGTTTGCATCTGTGTTTATTTATCTGAGAAATGGGTAGAGCATCCATAACAAAACAATGTTGTACAAACCATGGACTGAAAGTCATCTAAGATATTGCTACTGATTTTTTGGATTTGCCTCACATTACCTACTGATAGATTCCGAAGTACCCAAAATAAAATTATTAAGGTTTTATTCAACAACACTATGAACACTTGAAAACGAATGAGTGTTACATATTTCTGAATGTTTAAAATTTACTCAAGTGCGTTATTTTATTGTAATTAAGGACAATTTTTTTCACCTATGATTCCTTCATAAAGATCTTAATAAAATTAATTAGCTACGATCACAATCTGTAAGGTACCACATCCCTAAATAGAATAATGAACATGGTAAATGGCATCGCCGTCGTTATGTTCCTGATATTTTTATTACATTAACTGGAGACATTAAGAATAACGCCTTCAGTGCTCTTAATTATTACTATTATTATTACTGAATGATTTAACGATAACACATTAAGACACCAGGTTACCAATATGTAAGATAAGATGAACGGTAAATTGTGTCACGGAAGAATAGAAAGAATTAACTACCTTCGTTTTGAACATTTTTCTTTAATTGTCTCTTTCTCTTGTTTTTCAGCCACCGAGATCTGAAACCCGAGAACTTGCTCCTAGATGAGAAAAACTGCATCCGCATAGCTGACTTTGGCATGGCATCCCTACAACCAGAGGGATCCATGTTGGAGACCAGTTGTGGTTCGCCACATTATGCCTGCCCCGAAGTAATAAGGGTAAGTTGTTGATTACCTAGAGATAAGTCGATACCAGACTGAGACTACACGGCGATTAAATCGTGAAGGCTCTCAAGTCTCTAAGTCCATTAAAATTGCCAGGTGGCATGTTTCTCTTGCGGTTTTTTGGATTGTTTTTAACAAGCACTTGTTACGTTGGTGCAGACAACCCGAAACATAGTGCTGTAATGTAAATCTTATGCATTCTTTTTTTGGCTTTCTTTCCTGAACAAAGGATGTACAAACAACACCAAAATGCGACGTTTCAATGTTTTTAAACCACAGTTGTTAAATTTTTACTCATAAGCTCAAATTTCCAGATAATCCTTGTTAGCCAAACATTAAAAAAAAAACAAGTCAGACGTAAAAGATCTCAAGGTAAAGTGGACGGCTTGCCATAGTTCCTGAAATGTGTATGATAGAAGCCTAACTTTAGAAGAAGCTACTTTAAGTCGGTTACAAAGCGATCTGGGCCTGTAAGAAAATAAACATACACAAATGGCCTATTGCAGTAAACGAAACGCAATAGCATAAGAGTAAAAAAAATAAATAAGATTCGATAAGATTTTTGATAAGCTTTCACTAATATTTCATTGAGACGACGTTACCAGGAATCAAACCAATAAACTCCGTTGGTTTAATTGCCTTTCGATTAATGGTAGCATCATTTCCTCTGTGGGTTCAGCACGTCTTTATTATAGCCTTGGAGAGATGGCTTAGACGGTAGAGCTTCTGAGTTGCGTTATGGAGTTGATTAGTTTGAGCCCCAGTCATGTCAACTCAACGAAATAATAATACTCAGCCCATAATAAAGGCTAACTGAATCTTTTTAGTGTATGATTTGTGCTCTTGTGCTTTTGTGTTTCCAGATCCTTGGTCAACAACAAGTGATTGCCTGCAAAGAAATATGAATATTTACATCATTCTGGTGTTGGAACTTTTGTATTCATTTTTTAGGCATACTTACATAAATTTGCTCCAAAACAGGTCATAATAGATATTCGTGTTGGCCGCCTACTGGTTATTGACTTGAAGTAACTTACAAAATTAAGCATCCTAGTTTCTGTTCCGTTATCACACACACTCGTGGTGCTATGTCAAGACTTTGGCGTCTTTTACTTTTTATTTGTGTTTCTGAACGCTTCACTGACGAAGCTTAGGCTAAAACGTTTGACTGTTTTCTTGAAAATGATGATGTTCTGAAACACTGAAGCAAAGTACTTTAGTGTTGATTGTTTGTACCTTCTAGCTTTTTAATATATTTAGTGCCGTACAGTGCTGTTATCATTACATTTTATATGGATAAATCTCGAGTTTGCCCATCTCGTGATTTGTTCTTGTAAAATGCAACGATAACAGGGAATTAGAACTCAGGATTTCGAACTGGCAAACCTTCGATTATGGTGGGCCGAGAGAATAACCAGCATAGACTAGAATTCACACTCATAGCTGGTGAAGGAGGCTGGTAGTCTGTCACATTATCAGGTTGACAGGGACTTGGTAGGGTCTCTTTTCCTGTTGCCAATCAGATTCAGCTTCTTCAGGCAGATACGCTGTGAGCTCTCACAGCTCGACCACCATGACCAGTCCGAAGTACATCAAAAATTAAATATGTCTAAACTGAACTACTTCTAAAAGCCGAAAGGATGGTTGGAAGTACATTCAAATGGAACTAAATGTTATATTTATGTCATTGACGTGCCGCCATCCCCAGTGCTTCACTTAGCTAAACGTTCAGCATCAGAAATCCCAACCAGCCAAAAATACGTTCATCACAAAAATGCTTGTTTAGTAGGAGGAGCTAAACATTTTAGACGAATTTCTTTTTAGACCCTTCTGAACATCGTTTCGGCTTTAGGCAACGTTTATGTTACACGCAATTCAGTTTATAGAACTACTTCAGTCAATGCTTTTTAAGTTTTGCTTGTAGTTCACTTAGGCAATTCATTTTAGATGAAATTTACGTATTTTATCCTTAATTTGTTTAGATTTATTTCACTTTGCACATACTTGAGTATCCATGCCACCATGGCAATTTTCTTTTTCCAGCAATGCTAATGCGTGTAGCCACCTATTTTTAGTAATTTTGTTCTTACTTTCCAGGGTGAGAAGTACGATGGCCGGAGGGCAGATGTCTGGAGCTGTGGCGTTATCCTCTACGCGCTGCTAGTGGTAAGTATAATTGTCATAGCATTATGGTACTAACTGGTAATTTGTCAAAAATGGTGAGAGTTTGTAGCATGTATAGTTTTTTAGACATAGAAAAGGTAAAACAACAAGCGGACTACAACAACGATAAGTTGTGCTCCAGTCGTAAAATACATCTTGATCTGTGCGCTTGTGTTGTCCATGTTTCATAATATGAAAGCTGAACAATTCGATTACTTTAATGAACCTCTAGCCAGAGTATAGTCTGGCAACATGTTGACCGTTTGCTAGTAGCCAACGGATTTGTTACACAGATTTGTACAACTCAACCTTACATGCAGCATTGTATATCTCCAAATTTAAGCTCTATTCTTAATGCGATCTTTTTTTTTTTTTTTCTAGGGGGCACTACCCTTCGACGACGACAATTTACGACAATTACTAGAAAAAGTTAAACGTGGCGTCTTCCACATTCCCCATTTTGTGCCCCCGGATTGTCAGAATCTCCTTCGGGGGATGGTGGAAACTAATCCTGAAAAAAGGTTCACGGTATGTATCTTTGTTCTGATCCATCTAGCTTATTAGTAAGTAATATTGCATTAGCCCAAGTAATATTGCATGACCACTTAATTAATTTGAATACAGTATCGGGCATCATGTCAACATGGCATGACGTGAATAGTGAGTTGAAGAATTACAAGAAGACGTAATTGAAATGTTATTACAATGTTTTGTCACTGAAACTGCTGTCAAATGATTTTCTACTGGTAACAGAAGTCTCAGCTGAGACAACCTTTATGGAAGACTGAACTGCTTCTTTCACAGTAGGCTCCTCATCTGCTGCATGCCTCATATAATTTTCCTGGGCATCACAAACCAACGCTGTCCTGTCCATTTCCTTTCACTTTTAAGAAAAGCCACCAGATATTCCAGCCGAAACTTGCTTGCTTCAGAGCGCTAATTCCAATCCAAAAGAAATAACTCTGTAAGGAGCTTCAGTGTTACAAGTTTTAGTAAAACACTAAGTTCCTTCAGTGTGTCCCAAGAGCCTCAAACGACCACATTTGAGATGTACCCTACTTCACAGAGAAACGATGTCAAAACTTTGGTGACGTCGTGTTCTCAGGTCGTATATGTTATATGATGTTATGGTCATGACATAACATAACATAATCACAACATGCCATGACATAACATGAACATAACATGGCTATGATGTAACATGACATCACAACAAACGATGACAAGACAAAGTGAAACATGGTTGTAACAAACATGCCATGACCAAAACAAGAGAATTACGCTAAAAACTGTTAAGAGGCCACAATTTTGCTGAGGATCAAAATGAAAGGTAAAAAGAATACAATATTCCTACATATCTTTATAAACGATTAAACGTTAAAATGTAAATTAAGTGAGACCTGTTCTGCAATTTTAGGAAATGCCTACCAATATTTTCTGTTAAACGTTTTAAAGTATTTAGCAAAGGTATAAAAATGAAAAAGAAAACACAAAAACTAAAAAAATAATGTAGGTGCCCCATCATAGCATACGTTGTGCTAGTAATAAGGCCTTGTTGTTACATTGTTCCATTTGTTGTCACATTTGTTTTGTTTCTGTTTGGACCCAAAGTTTGATAGTCAAAGTTTTCCGTCCGCAATATATTTTGAAATATTTTGCTTGTTACTGGTTGTTACTACTAAGTAGAGCGATCGGATTCGGGCCATGTAAACTCTTAAACAAAATAAAATCACCACCCTTCACTTTTCCGGCCACTCACCCGTTTTCATTGCTACTGTTTAGATTGGGTGTCACAATAATTGCTTATCCCTGTTCACACCCCCATTTTTAATTGCGAACTGTGAATGCAATAAAGAAAATAACTTTTTTTCTGGAGAATTTTGTGACAAAATTTCTTTGTTGGGCATTTTTCCGAAAAGAAATCATTTAAGAGATAAGCGTTAAACATTAATGTTGATGTAGTATTTAATTAAATAGTGTAAAGTTAGTAGGGTGCACATTGATACACTTAAAGTGTAACGTTTTGAGACAGTATACAGCTCTTCATCAAGCAAACCAGGATAAAACGTGATAATAGGAGGGCCAGACCTTAATTGCTGCAGGCTCGTATGTTCTCGTGTAGGCAATTGCCTTGCTGTACATGCTGATGTCTCCTATCGGGAACATTTTTTAATTCTTAGTTTGTATAAAATGGGAATATATTCTAATAATTGGTTTTTTTTTTCCTGCATCAGGTCATTATGCAATGTTCGACGTTGTGGTAGAATGTATAGCGTCGAAATTAATTCTTGTATTGTAACCTGCTTCGTAAAAGAGAATTTTAAGTGCTTGCCAAGAAGGGGGTGTGCCCTCTCTTGATCCAATGTTTTACTAAAGAGTTTGTTTTATCGTTATATTTTAGATTTGATTTATGGGAAGACAATCTTTTGGTCAAGCTGTACGTAAGATGCCTTGTATGAAGGTTTTCCTCAGGGAATGTATGGACTGCATCATTGAGATGTTTTAGCTCGTCTGTCTCATTGAGTGTATTTCTCGGCATGATTGCCATTTTAAGTTTGGGTTGGTGGATGACACTAAAGTGATCTCACAAGGAGCTAACGGTGCTAAATGGTTTTCTAAGGTTCTCAGTGACACCTGCCTTGCATTAGATTGAGAGAAAGGCCGTGAGTTCGGTTTATTTTGCTGGGGTTGTACTATTTTCTTGTGATTGACGAATCAGTCGTGGTAGTAGATGGAGCGGGAAGCCATTTTCAATCTATTCGTGCAAGCTGTACTGTATTTGATGGGCAAGGATTTTCTTATTAGTTATTTGGGCATAGATTCGTCGGATTTCATTTGTCTGATCACTTAGGTGAGCAAGGGTGAAGGTATTCAATAAAACAGAACCAGGCGGACAGCTGGATACCCTTGACTAACATATTTATACAAAACCATTAAATTTTCGTTCCTCAACGGGAACTTTCTCAGAATCTAAAAAATACACACACAATAACACAATTAATTAACAGGCCAATCCAACTCCCACAAAACAGGAAAATATGTACTTACAAAACCACAGCAAACATCGTGGCCAGCAGCCATGTCACAAGGAGCAAGTTACAAGAGAGGCTCATGGGTACTTAAACGGCAACATTTTTTTAAAACAAAGATGCCCATTGCTCCATTACAGGATAATTTGTTGTTAAATTTAAAGCCCTATTTTTATTCAGGTAATAGTCCACGCTTCTAATTTAAGCCTAACGTGGTGGTGTTTTTCAATGAACACCACTGATGTTTCAGACACATCAGGACGGTGACCTCTCTCCACAAAACGACGGCCCAGGGCACGATCAGAGTTACAAGAATCCACATAACCACAATGTTGCGCCACTCTTTTTGCAAGAGGTCGTTTCGTCTCGCCAAAACAAGAAGTCGTTTTTGCAAGAGGTCGTTTTGTCTGATCGTTGTTTTTGTGAATGGGGTCAATAAATGAGGCAAAGTTAATCGAATGGGTGGTGTGCATTGGTTTGCGATGGCGGTCAAACTCAATTGAGAAAGTTAAGCCCTGGTCGTCTTCAAGCATGCGAAATTTATCGTAGTTACGTATTGTCCACACAGTGGGGATAGTACTTGGTCTGGAAGAATATTTGCAGAAATTCATAGTCGGTTTTGTTTAGAGCAATATCTGCCGAAACGGTGGAGATCGGGCAACCCATGGGAATTCCATCACGTTGAAAAATAAACAAGGATTCAAAATGAAAAAAAAAAGTAGTGGCAAAAATTAATTTTATTGCTTCAACGAAGGTTTTGAGATAGCCCAGCAAATTTTGAGTGATGGTGTGGGATCAAGCTGTAGGTTTTAGAGAATACACTCCAAAATATATTCCTGGCCAAGGAAAGGGAACATGGCTACCAGGTAGAAAGACACAAATATTTTTCTTGGAGGAATTTGGGGGAGGCTGGTCCGTTCAGATTGTGAACGGACTAACTTTGATTTCTGCTTACAACTGGTAATAATCCGGAGGGGGCAGCCACATTTATGTCTTTGTTTGGAGAAACATCAAAGTGGGGGAGGGGGCATAGATGCTTTTATTTTAATGGCAAGTCTTCTTTAAGAATGTTGTGATCGACTAACTACGCTCAAAACGTTTTTCTGCAGGCAACTGAATGTGCAAATATGCTGAAAACGTTACTTGCGTATTAGGTTTGCTGCCAGTTCTACAAAAAAGTTGTGACGAAGTGCCTTTTTATCATAACGAACGGTAGTATTGCTCTAGCTTGATATAACTATTGTAATACTAGGATCGTTTTTAAGTTTTCGAATGGCTTCTGTTTCTTTTAAGGCCGCTAAAAATTAGTTAAGTGGTTCTCAGGAGCGCATACATGGCTTTTTTATTGACGTTTTTTATGCCATATTCTTTAAAAAAGTTTCCCATGATCATCAGTACTTTCACCAAACACTTCTTGAAGCCGATGACCATATCAACTCAAGCGTGTCACAACTGAAAAGTTGGATCAAAGAAAGACTTTCTTTGTTGTTTGTTTTTATAGGAAGCACGAACCCAAACTGGGTTATCTGCCCACGACGATGAGAGGCAGACTTTTATCCAATGTGCAACATTTGCACTCTAAAGGTGGATGAAACTGGCATTAAAACAAAGATATTGCGCTCCAAAACAAATTCAAGCTACTGGATTGTTTTGCTTAATGAAAAAGAAAAGCCATCGCATGATGGAGTGTTAAGTAAGAATTTGTGTTTGAGTACCAGAAATCTTTATTTTCTTTCTAGGTTTAGTTGTATCTTATGCTTCCTCATGGGCTGTCTTAGTGCCAACTGTTTATACAGGGTCTAACTAAAAGGTCATAGTTTAATGATGGCTCCTAGACATAACTGTCAACAAAAAGTAAGTCCATATACATGTGGGTCCGGATGGCTTACAAGTTGCAAACCCTATCAGTTTTGCAAGCAACATTGACCCTAGGAGTTGGCTCTCTGCTACTGTAAGCCATAATCAGCTGATAACACCACCATCAGCTATGCCAGTTTTTCCCCATCAACGCCGGTAAAGTTGTTGCTGAGTGACATTAGTGTATGAAGTAGGTAATGTTTTAGTTCACTTTAGGGCAACAACATCTGCTTGGCATCCAAGCTAGACAGGGAAGTTTAAACTGGCGAGATCTGTAACATGGAAAGGACACCTTTCTGAATCCTATGTCACTATGAATTTGGGCTTTATTTGTTGCTTAAATGTGTAGGAACTGTCATTAAAGTTTTACCAGATCTTTTAGTCCCTGTATGCTTGAGTAAGTACAGCCTAATTGAAGTTATCCCTTACATCGAAAGCAAGTGAAACACTGACCACGTCTCTGTTTGAACGTATTAGTTACTTTTCCCCTTCACTAACCATCGTCACACCGTAACTAACCCACAAAAATCTGTTGTCTTCTCTTATGCTGCTTTCTTTCGGATTGGAAACCAGATCGGCGACATCAAGCGGCATCCCTGGTTTGTAGCGTAAGTCGGCCACCTTTGACTAGTCTCCGGTTTAAGAACCCGGGGGTGTCATTGGGGATATAATTTTTCCAATTATTGCAATGATCAGAAATCGTTGAAGTTTGGATTGTTTCATTTGTGTTTTCAGGGGAGGAAAGGGTGAGCTAGAAGTGGAACTGCCCATGATGCAAGTGGTGCAGGTAAGGCACATCTAGTTTAGTTAAAAGTTTTATATGTCATTTGCATTGTGTAACATTCTTCGGATGAACTGCCAAATTAAGACTGTGCTGAACCGATTTTGCCAACCTGACATCTGTCACTTAAGAGTCTGACCAAAAAAAATATGTAACTGATCAAAATTAATAAAGTTGTTGGTCAATTACAGAGTAATTTAACCGGATGATTTCAGGTCGGTGGTCTTGTGCTTCGTAATCACCAACAGTCCAAACAATGTTCCTACACTTGGTTCAGTCAAAGTCTGTTTACTAGTGTGAAACAGTTGACGCACATTTGCAAGCAACAAGAGAATTATGTCTTGATACTGAATCTGTTTGTTCTCAAGATACTATTGGTGATGTTATGGTAAAGGCAGATCCAGAACAAAATCTCGGAGGAGACGCAAGGAGTATTTCTACGTTTTGATACATTCTGTCCTAATTTATCTCAATTTTCTCCACAATTTTCGGTGATTTTAAAAAATTCCTTTGGCTTGGTGGGGGCCACAGCCTGGGTCCGCCTTTGCATCATGGTCAAGTTCGACAGTACCGATAGGTGCTTTATAATGTTCCTTTTCAACTTCAAACTATCATCTGAAACCTAGGTCAAAAATGATGCTATCTCACTGACAGCATCAGGAATTTAACATCTTTTCTCTTTGGTTATGAACTAATGTTCTTCAGTCATTCATTAAGGCATCATCCTAAGCTTAAAGATGTATTGCCACTTTTTGTTAAGTGTCTGTTTTCGGTCTTCACGAACTTTTCTAGCATCTTTAGACGTTGAAAAAAACAAGATCAATTTAGGAAATCAATACAACAGCTTATTGCAGTGAACTGTTAAGCCATAATTGGCCCCTTTCAAAAATGGTTCCTTTACACATTAATTAGATTTGGTTAAACTTTTAATGGTACACAGCATGCAATTCAGGTACGGTTTATGAAATTACTGATGTTTAATTCATGCGGATCTGTCCTAAACATCTGGTTTGCCTTACTTTTAATCTACTGTTTGAATCCCTTGTGCAATTTCCGTATGAAATTATTATGCTACTGTGTCTTTAATCATTGTGGATTATGCAAATATACTAAAACTAACTCCACTGTTAAAAATCATTTTCTCCGTTACCTAGACACACATTATTCCAACGGTTGAGGCCATGGACCCGGACGTGCTCCAAAGTATGTCATGCCTAGGATGTTTCCGGGATCGTGACAAGCTCACCCAAGAGCTCATGTGCACAACGTAAGTAGTTTTTTGTTTGCTTTCTGTCTTAACAAGGATAGTGCCTACCTGATATCTCTGCGGTACAACAACAATGAAAAGTCTTAAATAGGAATTTAAAAAGCCACAATGCATACGAATTCCTTTACGCCTACTTTCGTTTGCTGATTCTGCATTGATTGGTAGAATAACGAACGTCAGGAAAGGTAAAATCACAAAAATAAGACAGGTCGTGACAAACTATACCTGGCCGCCTAGCCTGGCCGCCGGAAAAAATACGGCTAGAGCCAAAAATTTTGAAGTTTTAATGCATCAAAATGAAACGAAATGGTTATGAAGTTAGCTGTAACTTGTCTCTAACGCTAAGCTGCTGTCGACCACCATAGTTTTCATAGTTTAAAACTATATTTCCTTGCCAGAATAGAGAGCCTTACCAAATGTAATAAATGTGTCGTGTATTTGTGTACTAGCATGCATGGTTACTTTTAGTTTAAGGGTGATGTGGCTCTGATTTTTAATTTGATGGTTCTTCGCGAATTTTTCCTTATTTCATTTGTGATTCATCTAAAAATCCATTAGGCCTACGTTTTCTCCCTCCTCCCGCTCCCTCTCCCATTTCGTCATTTTCGTGTGCAGTGAGTTTCGTTCTTGATATCTTTGTTTCATTTCAATCGAATTAGCCGAAAATTAGCCGTTAGCCGACCGAATTTATAGTTGGCCGGTGGTGGCCACAAAATGTGTGGCTAGCCGCAATTTAGCCGAAATTTCTGTTTAAGCCGGCTGAAAATGACAAAATAATGCGGCTGAGGGGTGTATGACAAACATAACAGAAATCTTGGTTACATGCTACTAGCAGTGGTTGCTGAACAGGCACATATCTTTAAAATTGCATATTTACATGGGCTAACTTCTAACCTGATAAGACAACTGAGAGAAATACTCACAGGTTGGAAAGATAATTTTTTGCAGTGTCTCTGTCAACTCCGTGATGAGAAAATAAAGTCTACACCCTTACATATAAGCTTCATAATAAATGTGAATATTCTTGGAACATAAACCACGAATAAGCCAAAGGGTGATAAGTGAGCTCTGAAATGGTTTTATTTGAAACAGAGAACTAGACCGGTATTGAAACCTGACAGTAACCTTAAATGGCAATAGGACATGAATGTAAAGAAAAATGCGTTTGTTGCGATAAAAATTACTTGCATTACAAAGCATTTATTCCTCCTCTGTGATTCTTCCCCCTTGCAGCACTTTTCACACATCCAAATATTTGTAACACGGTAAAAGAAATGTAGGTTTTAGTTGGTCAATCGTGCCTACTGATTTTTGAAGATTCACACGATTTCAAAACAGTGAGTCAGTGACAGAATTATTGTAAAGTGCAACAGTTTATGCAGATACCTCCAAACATCTACTGCTTATTAGGTTAAGTTTGGTTTCAATTTATTTTAATGCATCCATCTTAACAAAAACCTCAAACGACTGGGTGCATAAAGTTTTTCCTGATTCAGTGCGAGAACTCTAACAATGCCTTCAAGATCGATAACAATCGACTACAAACTTGATTACAATTTCGGTCAGTTTGCTGGCCAAAGGTTTAATCTTTGTTTTGTTTATGAGCAAATTGAGTTTCAGCTAAAAAAAAAATAACAGATGTAAACCAAATCGCAAGTATAGTTTTACTTTTGAGGCCAGCATGCCTCGAAATTGACAGCCTGGTACAATAGAAAAATTATTTATTTCGTAGATGCAGAATCCCAGAACCAAGTTGAACTGTTTCACTGCTGACGGCAGCAATCACTGCATGTGCGACTGTTTAAACCTTTGTTGGTAAACGCACAAGAATAACTTGCAACAAGTTTTTCCCTCTGTAACGTGTGCCCTACTGTTGTTTAAAGATTATTGATCATGTTCATCAGAATGAGTTGGTTACCTTAAATAAAGTGCTAACATTATGTTTAGGGTGACTTGTGGAGTGGCAGAGGCATAAATGGGAAACACAGTGTCGTAAATATATTCAAAGGTCTTTATCGTAGTTAGTGAAGACAAGAAAACAGAAATGAGCCATAACAGTTTAGGACGTTATTAGAACTAAATACACATATGTTTAGAATGGCTGTCATCTAGTATTCTGTAACTACATAGGTGTTGAACATTTTCTTATCAGTAAAATACTTTTCCATGCATTTCACACTTGTATGTTGCAATAGGTGTATAATTGAGTTCTGAATATCGCTATTACTCAGCCGGGCAACAGATTCTACAATACATGTACTATCTGTTACATTGTAAAACTTGATTCATAACGTACTTCACAACTGTTCACCTAAGAATTTCTGGTTTGAATTACCCTGCATAATTGTACCTTATCTTCTGGTGCGTTTTCTTCGGCTGGGAATGTGTTACATCTCCAGGTTCTTTTGACGTATTTTTAGTTCCTTGATTTTCTGATTCAATGCTTTGGATAGCCTTCTCTGTTCAATGCATTGGACAGCTTACTGAAAGAATGTAATGCTGAATTTTAGATTTGTCCACCATTTAGCCCATAACTAGTCTATTATGGGCTAATAGTCTATTATGGTCTATTATGGGCTAAGACTATTGGTGATTATACTGCAGGATGGTCAACATGAAAAAAGGGGAGGGGACACTCTCTGAGTTGCGATGTTTTTTCGATTGTGAAGCTTTAGGTGTTTACCATCTGTCTTTGGGTTCACCATTTTGGCTCGTTTTCTATCTTTTGTCTTAGTTCCAAGTTCAGCTTGGTGCTTGTGTTGAACTTGGCTCAATATTTTATGATTGTGTTTATTTTTTTCAATTGTGTTTTGGCTTTTATTTTGCCATCTTGTTTGATAGTTCATTTTCTTTGTACTTCACCTGATAAGGTTGTCTAATGTACGGATCTTTGAGTTTGCATATTACTTTTCGTTACCGATTATCAATAGTTTTTCTTGTTGTTACACTGTTTAAATTTGTTAACTATTTTAATTATTATGTACGTATTTGTTATGACACTGGTTATACCGATCCTTGTTTATTTTGACCTTATTTGGTTGTCTCTTTAAAGGTTTAATGTTATTTTCTCTTTTTAAAACAATGATTGGAACCTCTCCTAGATCGCCCTTGAAATTCCTCCCATCTATTTGTTCATTTATTGATACAGATAGTAACACAAAAATGGTTAATGATGGAATACTACAGGGCTCAGTACTAGGACCACCACTTATTTATACTTAATTTATACAAATGATATTAGTAGAAATGTATATAAAAAAAACCATTTTTCTCTTTGCAGATGATACTGTTCTAATTTCAGTAAATAATAAATATGATGAAATGATGAACAATCTACAATATGACTTTAACATATTAAATGACTACATTATAGAAAATGAACTTTACATTAATAAGGAAAAAACCATTCAAATATCAGTACAAAAATGAAAAAAAACAAAAGAAACATGGATAATAAAACATTATAGAAATTGTAAAAATTTAAACTCAGGACTAATAGAAAGTAAATGTAATGAAGAATGCAGGAAACTAGAAAAAAAGAAAACAGCAAAATATTTAGGCTTAACAATTGATGAATTTTGTAATTTTATAGAACACATAATTGGAATTATAAAAATATTAAGACAATTGATACCAAAATTATATATATTAAAAAATATTTTAAATGCAAAACAAAAAAAATGAAGCATGGATAAAGAGTATACTAAGCTATGGAATACAAATTTATGGTAATACGTCTGAATATATTATAGA
>JAHWFP010212249.1:0-12614 GCA_023313725.1 Lithobius niger | reverse complement strand
CAGTAATGTTTGGAAAAAAAGATAAAGATAAAAAACCATTGAACTATACAAAGAGTGTGAAATATTAAAAATGAAGGAACTTTACAAATATATAATAATAACCCAAAAATTATTATAGTAATGCATTCAAAGTAACCACAAAAAATTTAGATAAAATAAGAGTAGGAAAAAGGAGATATGAGATGCCAAGCTGGAATAGTGCGTATGGAAAAAGAGGAAAAAAATATTATATACCACAATTATTCAATGAACTGTCAGAAAATATGTTAACATGTATAAATATTAAAGAACTACGGGTAAATTAAAAAATACCTCATGATAAGTCAGACAGATACATATTATAAGTCCAGTGATAAGTGCCGATAATTTAGAATAACTTATGAATACATAAAGTAATATATATTTTGTGTGATATTTAGTGTATGTGCTGTATTATTTATTGTTATTATTAATCACAAATTGTTTATGAATAAGATGATGTAATGTCTCATACAAGCTTACTGTAAGCTTCGAGAATTGCTTGCAATAAAAGAACTTATTATTATTTATTATTATTATTATTATTATTATTATTATTATTATTATTATTATTTAACTAGCTATTAAGCTATTATAAAGTTTTGACGATGCTTAACACTCAACGGGATCGCATGTTTGTAACAGTTTGGGCACTTATTGCTTTTAATTTATCAGGCCACTGTTTCGCCACTTACAACACTTAACACCATCGATCTTGGTCATGTGACCGCTCCCGTTAAAGGTCGTGACTTGTTAGAAACACTCAATAAAACCAAAAGTAAAAAAACTAAATAAATGCCAGCTAATAGGCACGAACAACAAATGTAACCTGGCCATATTCCAAAGGCTAAGTTAGATATTCCTAATTATGGAATTCTGGTTTTAAATGGTTCGATGTATCCAGTTGCTAAGCTGCATGACTTACGTCTGGTGACAAATTTTACAAGTGAAATAGTCATTATAAAGTTGCGCCAGAACTGCAACCGTTGTGTTATTGTAAATTGTCTTATTTATGTCTAAGGATGCCGTAACGAAATTAGGTTTACAAACTTACTTTCTTTTTTTTTAGGCACAATACAGAAAAAGTTATATATTTTCTCCTTCTGGACCGGAAGAAGCGAAAACCGAGCTACGAAGACGAAACGGAGATCATAATCCGGAACAGAGCCGAGCTCAATACCAGTAAGGAGATAGAGACTAGCTTTATAAACATTTATGAGGTTTTTATAATTAAATGACTGTCAACTGCATGAACTTCTAAGGTGGTGGGGGTGTTGTTGTTGTAGGCCTGGACCCCCCTCGCAAGAGAGTGGACCTCGTCCAGATAAACGGCAAAGCTGGGCCCAAGTACACGTACGATATGCTCAGTGATGGATCACCCATCTGCTCTCGACGCGTTTTGCATAAGTAAGTTGAACTTGATTTTACGCAGTTCATTATTTACCTCTGAATATGGGGTGTGTACCTACTGTGTAAGTGTGTTTTAGTGTTTAGCGTTGCAACATTTATTTGCTGAAACAGAACTTCGATTCACAAAATGCTGAACATTGCCAAATAGTAGTGATAAATTGTCATTAGAGTTATCTCTTACATAAAAATACTGTCCTGAGTTTTGGACTAAAAAAAAACTGCAGTTCTAAAGTGCAGTTTTGTGGAATACAAACTACAGTTCTTAATTACTGCACTTTATCAATAACACTGTAGTTTTTAAAACTGCAGTTTGTAAAAAAAAATTGCAGTTCTACGTAAAAACACAGTTTCCTACTCCCCAGCCTGAATGGGTAAATCTGTTTTGTGCCTCCACACCCAACTAAAAACATGCATTATTGGCTGCTTAGAAGGAATTTTCCTGACAGACCTTAAATCCTTGCCTTCTCTACTCCATCATATTCAATCCAGGCACTCCAGGTGCATAGGTTGGTCGACATCTTCAATTGTCAGGGCACACAGTTGGTGGCAACAATGAGGAGAGGCAGGTAAGGTTAATTGGGTAGGTATTCAGGGATAAAACAGATTTACCCATTCAGGCTGGGGAATGGGAAGTCATGTGTTTTTAGCACTGTATACCCCCCAATAAAAAATGTGCATTGTAGAGATGTCTACAACCAGGATGTTGAGCAGTTGCTATGGTCACCTCCCGGGTTAGTAAGTGGAATCCTTTTGGCTGCCTTGGACCTTCTGGTGTACGACAAGAGGTCCGAGGGAAGACAAAACACCAGAATGGTTGGTCAAGTCTCCCAGGTAGTTCCAATTGAAGGTTGTCTCACATTTCCAGGAGGCAGTCTGAAGGATTTCTTCCAGTGGAACAGAGTTGTATGCAGCTCAAGAGGTGGAGAGTGCAGTTCTAGAGGTGGGCAGTCTTCTTGACGTTGTCTGATGCAGAGGTTTTGTTAGAGATTTCGTGGCGATACAGATAACGCTCTTATCCGCAGACTGATCCGTGGGAACAACACACTACACATTAGCAAAACACTCTGCCCTAAGTGGCGCATGGGGGATGTGGAGAACAAGGTAGAACTGGAGGATACTGGGGAGACCTTACACAAACTGCTGAGTCGCCTTGCAAAACCGTGTAGTCCTGCGCAAAGAACCAACGCAAGTAGCATGCAGTGAGATGCCGAGAACTGCGTGCATGGGGTCGACCCCATCCCCAATGACAAAGGAATGCTGTACAACCCAAACAGGACACTCGAACAAGAAGTGATGCACCGTCTCGTCCCAACAGCCATAGGCACAACGAGGCGATCGAGCCCACCCTAACCTGAACATATGCGCCCGAAGCTGAATGTGCCCAGTACGCAACCTCAACCCCAGACCCGCATCCCTCAATGAGAGGCCTAGGACAGGCCACAGTCAGATGCAGACTGAATAAACACCGACCCACCCTGCAAGAGGACCACTCCGTGGCCCACTGATCCCCCAAAATCCCTGCAACCATGTCCTGTAAGTCCCTCAGGCAGAGAGCAAAGCCCACACCCTCTGCACCACCACCGGAGCCCTGCCTGGTGAGCCTATCTGCCAACTCGTTGCTGAGGCAGCCGGAATGACCCTTAATCCAGCCAACAGAGACCGCCCGACCGGACTGGGAGAAGGAGAAGCACCTCCACCCAATCCCAAATGCAATCGGATGAGTGCACTGCAGGGATTAGAAGCACTGCTGCAGACACCCATGACCCGCCAACGAATTCGTAAGAACACAAACCTCTGGCAGCTGCACGTCAAAGCCAATGTATAAGGCCACCGAAATTGCTACAAGCTCACCAACGAAAGTGGAAGGGAGAGAGTCGAGAGTATACCGGTACTTCCAATGGAGACTCGGAATACACATCCCACCCCCTTAAACCCGTTCTTGAGGAAGGACGCATCACAATAAATCTTCGTGCTACTCCTCCCCACAGGCCATGGACCACTGTGGTACACCACAACCATGGTGCCAGGGGATGAATAAAGAGAGGAAGACTGGTAAAACCACTCAGTCCCTAATACAGCAGGAACAACGCACCAAGACCGGGCACACCCTACAGATCACGTGCACCTTGGGACAATGACATATAGTCCACTAACGAGTTAACCTTTCCCTGGCTAACAATGCTAACTCAAACAAGATGCATGTTGCAGCATTGTAACATTTTGACATTGTTAGCCGCTCCTCGGATTCAATTCTTCTCTGCCTGTGCATTTTCTGAAAATTTTCATCTTAAAACGAACTTTAATATACACGGCTTGCCAGCCGTGTTAACTAGCTTTTAGACTGCCAACTTACGTTATCTATCCTAGGAACTGATTATGGTACACTTATTACCATAAATGACATGTGTGAACCAACCTTATATACCAACTCATTCGTTACAATTAACAAGTATGGTTTTAGGATAATTATTTTATTCATTGTCGCTAAAAGTAATGCTGGTCTTCGTTTAAAACAGTTAATTGGCCTCTTTTGTTTTAAACTTTAAGAACTCCATTAATAATTATTAGTGTTTCTTCACTTGTTGAAAGCATGAAATGCTGTGATATAACATGACACGCAATGTCGTGCTGCCTGCTTAGGAGAATATCTTAACTTCTCCGAAGCTGCACAAAACCTCCTGACTAGATACAAAATATAATGTACAGAAAATATACAGGAAATCTTCAAAGTAATGGAGTAATCATAACCAATATGCACAAAATGTACACAAAATTAGAAGTGAAGTAAACTACAATCTACATAGAATTTTCTGCCAAAAATTAAAATAAAAATGCACAGCTACAAAACACTGAAGTATGTGCAATATTTCTAAACACTATTTTCAGCTGGGATGGGCAACAGATTGGCCACTGTCACTTATCTTGATAAATCCTAATTTATGCTCAACTTCATGATATGTGAGACGAAAGAAAGAGACCAAAGAGCAGCCACAGCTAGTGTAAAATTTGTACGTGTTTCTTTAATTACAGTCGGGTGCGGCGTGGCAGTGGCAGCTACAATTCCTTGAGTTCGAGTAGTCCGTGTCCATCACCTCTGAGTAGTCCAAAGGTCACGCCGCGGGGTACACCTGAAGAGAGTCCCCTCAACACGCCGCCAGGTTCTCCCGCACTCAGCCAGTCGCCGCATTGGAAGCTTCGTCTTAACACCATCAAGAATAGTTTCTTGGGGAGTCCCCGGTTCCATCGGCGGAAATTGCAAAGTAGGTTGCTGAGAGTTGCGATTGATATTTATTAATCTAATGTCAATGTAATGTTGAGACATCATTGTTCTTCATTACTTACAGCGCCGTCGACAGCAGAAGAAGTAAGTGTTCTCACTCCCGACTCTTCGCCTGAGTAAGTATTTCCAAATACTTTATGATAATAAACGTGTAATAATAAAAAGCGTGTATGGTTTCACATTGCCAAAGTTGAAGATGAACATTCCAATACGTGTTGTGAATTTGTGCAGGGAAAATTCCCCAAAAGTTTGCTAAATAGCCGCATGGTTTAGACAAACGCATGTTGACACGAAGAATGTGAATATCTTTTTTTATCACATCTCCCTTTTTCGTGGATATCCTTTTCGCATCGTCACTCGTTAAATTTCTTAAAAGCTGGACGGTTAGGTAACTTCTCTATTTCATAAAACTTCAATTGTCCTAGATGTTGACAAAAGTATTCTCATTCATCACCACCAGCACAATCACAAAGTGCCAACTTCTGAACTGCACTGGCTATTTTCTTGTGTGCTTTCTTGCACACTTATCTTAAGATTCGTAAGAAACTTGAAAAATGGTTTCGAAAGTATTTCAGAAATGATTTGAGTTGCTTTCTAGGGCTGGATTCTCTTATTATTTTCCAGGACTAAACAAAACAATTGCTTATTTTGTTTAGTCTTGGAAAATAATAAGAGAATCCAGCCCTCGAAAGTAACTCAAATCAATTCTGGAATATTCCTACCTTTACTTTATACATTGGTTTATTGGTCACTATTGAAACAAAGTTCCTTTGTCTTTAGATGTACAGTTGTGTACTATTTAAAATTTGTTGTTTTTAAGGACTTCCTAAAGAAAACAGTTTTTAGTCTAATGATGCCATAATTGCTGAATCTCTAATGCTG
This sequence comes from Lithobius niger, assembly GCA_023313725.1. Classification (NCBI taxonomy): domain Eukaryota; kingdom Metazoa; phylum Arthropoda; class Chilopoda; order Lithobiomorpha; family Lithobiidae; genus Lithobius; species Lithobius niger. The sequence goes on along the minus strand of JAHWFP010212249.1, from coordinate 7,024 downwards.
GCTTTATAAAAGGTGGATTTCTGTTTGACGCAGGTCTCTATTAAACGCGGGCTTTCTTCACAGTTGATTTGCTAATTTTTTTTATGCTTTCTGGCTCATCACTATGTTTGTAACATCTTATAGCTTGAGAAACGAGCTAGTGATATAGGGATTTATGGTAATGAAAGTTGGGTTGTGAGGTATACCTGCCGAAATGGCAAAGTTTATTTATTTTGGGCTTCACCATACCACACATTGACTTCAAAAGCTCATCAGCCACCTACAGCCAGCCAGAAAGATGGCATATGCCTGCATGTGGCTCTACATATGTTACAATATCATCGTCCTATATGCATTTATAATGCTGAAAGTGGATAAATGCTATTATTTTATAAATCGCTATCTTCTTTTGGTTCCACATGATTAAACTGCTGGAAAAAATGCTAGTGCAACTAAAAACGGAAATATGGTAAATTCTCAACAGGGTAAAAAGCCAGATGGGCATGGTGAACATAAATAAAAACATAACAAAACCCACTTCCGTTGCCTTTTAGACTTAAATATGAGACTTTGTTAAAAGGGAATTGTACGTGTCAGTATGGCTGAGTGGTAGGCCCTCCACCATTGATTGCTTGAGGATTCAGACAGTCTGACATTTCAGTCCAAAAGGCAAAAAAAAATGTTTGTCTCTGTATTTGTTATTTGATGCTTTTATTTCGGCTTTCAGGTCCTTCAGCAGTAATAAATACCTTGAATTTGTTGACAGATCATCAAATAAGTGGTAAAAAAAAAATATAATATTTCAGTATGTGAGAACTGTTATCTACACACACGCTAGTGTGTCGCGCCAAGTTAGGCAACAAACATCACAACAAAGATCACATTAATTCAATTGTCGAGGTTGTAAACCATTGTAGCGGGACGCCATTGCATCAGTGTCTTATATCTTGAAGCATAGTTGGGCACATTTCAGGTACTTGGGGAAAAATAATAATGCGGTACAAAAGCTTAAATTGTGTTGAAATCGAGAGCAATGACCCACCTGACAAAAATTAACTCGTGTTTGAATGCCAGCTATGTTGCTTTCAATGCAAAATCTGCCCCTCAATAACGTTGAAAATGTGTTACTAACTAGCTAGCTAGCCCGCTCATCCCCATGTTAAATCCCATAGGGTGATTATTCATCAATTCCCAGAAAACGGGGAGGCTTCCAGCTATGAAATTGGACGAATGGGTGCACTACAATACGAACTGCGTACCTTTTATGGTTTGGAGCCTTGGGACGTAACAGGGATCGCGTGGGAGGGCGCGTAAGTACGAAAATATTGTTATAACCATTGTTAGTATTGTCGGCATCGTCTCTCATTGGACGGCCAAAGTTTCGACAATGAGAACGTGTATACTGACGTGCGTGCTTAGACACACACTAGTGTATCACGAAAAATCTAAACAACGTTGCAAAGAAATTGTATTCACGTCCAATTCACCAAGTGTAAAAACAAATCAAAATAAATAAAGCCAAAAACTGGTGAAGAGGCCACCAAGTTGAGAGTGGTTCTGCCCTTCAAAGGAGTGATATCAACACACCAAAACTAACTAAATACTAAAAATTACAACAAAATTAAAACCAAACCAAAAGCCAGTAAAGAGGTGACTAAGTTGAGAATGGTTCGGCCTATAGGCAAAAGGTAGTAGCAAATTGTTGAAAACCAATTTCTTGTTGACGTGGCACTTTATTACTCATCTGCACGGTAGTGGAGTTGAGTCAGTACACAATTTAAAAAAAAAGGACTTATATCATATCAAAAACCAAAACTGGTAAAAGGGGCCGTCAAGTTCCGAATGGTTCGGCCCTTCAAAGAAGTGATATCAACACACCAAAACATTCGCCAACTTAATCGCACTTAATAATACTTTCGACGTTAAATGAAAACTTGAACATTGCTACCGAAAGTAGCAATGTTCTAGTTTTCATTTAACCTTCGAATTATTAAGCGGTGCGATTAACTTGGCAAATGTTTTGGTGTGATGATATCACTCCTTTGAAGGGCCGAACCATTCGGAACTTGGCGGCCCCTTTTACCAGTTTTGGTTTTTGATACGATTACCATAACATCAACAATGGCCAGTGGCATATGTAAACTATGACTAGCCCTAGGCTATTGCTTTTATTGCAAATTGTAATGGATTGGGATAAAAAAAAACTTAAGCAGTGCTTTGAGACATTATGATTTAACAAATTATTTAATAAATTAAATTTCTTAATCCAGACTGACGCGAAAAGTACATTTTTTTTAGTAGGCCTATTAATACGTAAAAAAAAAATTCTTAATGCAAGCCTCTGCCATGTCCTTAAATTATAAAAATACGTATTAGGCCAAAATAATATTATTCCGATTTCCAATGGCAACTTTTTTCTCTCATATTTTATTAAATAAAAAATTTTGCAACTGGTTTGCCAAGGGAAGCAATCGTTTACGTTTTCATGACATTGGTTGAGAATTCTTTTATTATACAAAGCCTGTAAACCTATAATGGATGGCATTGTTGGTAATGCATCTGCAGGCAATACATTTATACTTTCAACAAATATACTTTTATTTATACTTTTTTTATTTGAACAAATGCTATTTTATCTTCCATTTTTAGACTGACGAAGAAATCGTGGTTTGGGAGTCTAATTGGCACGGAGAAAGACGAGGTCTACACCATCATCGTCCATGACAAGCCGCTCAGCTCCGTAAAGGCCGACCTCGTTCACGCCTTCCTCTCGGTTAGTTTCATGAAGCCCTTTTTCAGATATTTTATTCGACAATATTTTGTTGAAACAGTTTTTATTATCCCTACCAGTTTATAATAATAATAATAATAACAATTTATTGGCGGAGCGAGCGAGCGAAGCGTAGCCTATAACGGATACCAAATTGCAAAATGTTGGTCCGTTGCTTGCACATTTTTAGTCTGGGTGGAGCCCAAACGAAAGATCGGACTGGAATGAAATTTGGTACAACCCGTTTCATGCCCTAATTAGTATTGTTGAGCCACAATTTGCCGTAAATCGAACAATTATTACTGTTAAAATTTTAAAATTTTCGAATTTATTTCTAACACTCACCATTGTGGAGTCGTGAATAGTTAAGGAATTCCGACGAAGCTTACACCATGCTAATGGTAGTCAAGTGAACTTTAAAAAACACGGCAAATTAAATTTTGGTTGCTTCTTTCTAGCTAATAATCTTTTTCGACGCAAATCAACGAAATAATAACATCTGATGCTTGCATTTAACCACTACAGTAACAAACGCAACCATAAAAACAAAAGGATTCCATTAACGACACACGTTAGTTTCATTTGAAAAAAGACTGCTTTGGAGATTATTCAATTCAACATGGCAAGGAAAGTGGCGCCTACACTAGCGTTGTGAATCCCGAAAATGAAACCTGAAATCGTCGTATCAAGGCCAAGCGGTGTTATAAAACCATAGTGACATCAGACGAAACATGAAACCACAAAACACGAAACAATAATATGCCCGCCTCTCTCAATTCCTGGTTGCCACGGTAACGTGAAGACTCAAGCTGACTCAAGCGTGTAAGCTGCTGTTATCGAAAGTAAATCGGAGATAATTTAATATTAGGCCTAAACGCTAAAAATTAGGCCTCAAACCTAAAACTAGGTCTAATCTAACACATTTTAAACCTAAATTGTGATTGTTATTTCTTTCAGATTATATAATAGAGATCGCTGTTGATATAGAGTTAGGAAATAATATATTATCTTGCATGCGTGAGGTGTGCCAGCTTAACATATTCGTTGGTGGCGGTGTCAAATCTTATACCAAAGCAGTATTTTGAACCTTTTGAATCTTCTGACTATTGTTAAAAACTATCGTACTGATGATTGCTTGGCTTGCAGTTAAACTCCTTATTATGTGCTGTTTTATTTTTACTTGCGGCGATGGCCCACGTCTTCAGTATTGGCTGCGAAAAGAGGCTACAAATAACTAAACAAAAACTAAATGCTGGAGCAAACGAAAGCTTGTTAACGTAAATTTGACACCTAACATAGGCATACATTAAAAAAAAAGGCTAAAATAAGAAAAAGGCCAGCAAAGAACAGCAGTACGTCACATGAAAAGGCAAACAGCCCAACAAAGCCCATTAAGTATTGTACCCAGATTTTTAAGAATTATTAACAAATGTGGTATCGTCATTAAAATAAAAACTAAATATAAGTTTGAAATGAAGATCCGTTCGCGCCGCCTACAATGGGCCCAAAGCCTGTTTCCTAGTTGCAATAATGGCAGATGGTCTGAGAGGGATAACAATGTTACCGCTTATACTCAGCCAGTCAACTGGCAAAAAAAAAAGAATATAAAATCACCAGCTGTAAGGCCAGAGTCAACACGTAAACCTGGATAAATCCAACATAAAAAAAAAGAAACATAAATACAACAATTTTTTCCTCCTTTTTGTTAAGCCCACCTCAGATACATGTTTAAGTGCGCACCTCTCTGTCTGTTTTTAATGTCAGAAAGGGTTGGGGACATAACCACGTCTTTGGAAGCCCATTCCAAACCTTAACCACATGATTGGAGAAAAAAAATTCCATCAATCGCTCTTGAAAGATAAAACAACCAACTTAAAAGGATGCCCTCTTGTTCTCTCATCATGTCTAAGGATGAAATATCTGCTGGACTCTACATTGCAGAGGCCGTGAAGCAAAGCGTAGGTCAAGCCAAGTCGTATCTAAGCATGCGCAACTCAACCAAGTCGGCGTTTAGAATTTTTAAATGCTTGGAATAAGTCTTATGCTCCAAGCCAAGCAAATAGATGGTAAAGCGTCTCTGCACCGACTCGATGTGGTAAATGTCCTTAATCAAATGTGGTGACCAAACCGAGCTTGCATATTCAAGAATTGGTCTTACAAACACGCAAAAGACCCAAAAAAGTATCTTACACCTTACGAAGAAGGTATCTTTTCATCTTTACTGTTCACCAACCGCCAATTCTCCCAAGTATGGATACATAACAAAATTTAAGGGCGCGTTTCCTCTGCTATTACCCGCCTCCTATAGACGTTTTTTGGGGGGGTTGTGTAGGGATCAGTTCCCACCGTAACATCCAACTCCTTACCGCCCTACATAAGTGCGCATGTACACACACACACACCCCTTCGCAAACACCCATGTGGCTCTACTTAAAAGTACTTTCTCCCGGTTGGCTTTCCTGTACGGCTCAGTTTTGACAACATTACTTCAGACGCATGTAAATATTGCAAAACCATTCATTTTTCTAATTTAAACTCGTGAGAAACGGTTTTGTTACATTAACTTTAACCTATGTAAATGTAGCAAAAGCTATTTCGCACAAGATGCTCTAATATAATGGGAAGATATATGTCCTTTTTAGCCTCACGAATAATAATATCGTAGGAGAAAAAGGCCACTAATAATTGCAAGGCACGCTAAGTTCTGCAGTTGTTTCCATCACCTGGCTGTAACAATGCTCTGAATGAAACTTCATTCCCGTGACGAAATCATCAACTTGTTTGCATACTTTAAATTTGCTTCATTGTAGTTAACAGTTCCAGAATCATTGTGCATCGTTACGCTAACCTACTTAAACTTTAGGACTTTAAAAGACTCAAAAACAAACAAGTGAGAGTAGTAGTACCTTGCAGGTACCGTTATCAACAAAGGACAACACAAGATCGAACGTTTGTTTCAAGAAGTAACCAACTCAACACAGTGCTTTACTGAGGTGTTTTGACCACTTCTTTATGAATTTAATTATTTTAAAGAATACTACCGTAGCATACACTACACCTTCTGTTGAGCAAAAGACGTTAGGGCTTCGTCGAGCAGATGACCGGGTGCAGTTAACGCTCGCTAAAACCCTTTGACCCTTTGTTATAACAAAATTTATTCTCAACTATTTCATGTACATTTTAGCTTGTTTCTATTCATGTTCTCTCTTTGGGTGTGCTACCCTCGCTCACTCTTTTTCCCCTCCCACCTCACCTCGGCCTGGATGCGCCCTTGATTTTTCCCATGCGGAAATGTGACCAAATTGTTTTCTTCGAGTTAGATAAGAATGTTGTAGTGTTGTAGGCTTTTATACAGCATCATAGGCTTCCTAATTAAATAAGTTGAAATAATTAAAAAATGACAAGAGTTTTCATGGAGAACACAGGTTTTTTTTTATATTTATTTACGATGGGTTAATAGTGATTTCGTACGGAATAATGTTTGCGTGCCGTGCCATGCTGCGTCCGCGGATTTCACAAGGATTAATGTTTGCGTTTCGTGCCGCGCGAAGCGAGTCACGACGGCCACTTCGCAACAAGTGTCTGGCCTGGAATAGCACAGCCTTGCGCTGCTCAGCCCACGTTAATTAATCCGTGTGAAATCCGAACGCAACCGTAGAAATCCGATCGCGCGCTGTCCCGTGCTGCTGGAAATGCTAACAATGCTTCATGTGGTTAAAAATTTCCCACCATCAGTTGATGCCAAAGAGAACGAGGCCGACAACATCCGCTTGTAATTAAAACCGTCTGAATCAAGTCGTGCTAGTTCCCCAGAACCTGCCTAAGGGGGCTGGCTGCGGCCGGCCACGTCCAACCGCAGCCAGCCCCACCCTGAGACGAATTATGTCGTGTGAAATCAGTATAAGTACCAGCACAGATTAAATTACTATCCTCTTACCCATTACCAAATACAATTTGAACTTAGCTAAACTTGTGAGTAAAGCTTTAAGGTTTAAGGTTTAAGGTTTTAAGGTTTTATTTCTGTCTTGTGTTTGCAACACATAATAAAGAATCTGGTGCTATGTTACAACTACAGCTCTGCACATGTGCTGGGATTGCAGCCATGAAGTACAAAGCTACTCCTAAACTTAATTAGGAGTAGCTTTGTACTTCAGTACTGCGTACGTATTCTTAGATGCATTGCCTGGTTAATCCCATGTAATCGGGATCAGATTTAACCTTTTTCCAACTGCAGGGCCGAAACAACACAGGCTGGCTCTTCTGGAATGCTGCTAA